>CAOKZL010000793.1:600000-834148 GCA_948472985.1 Iguana delicatissima
GCACCTTACCTTTTCCCGGTGCTGGGCTGTGGGGCTTGCGCAGGAAGCCTTGGGAGGAATGCTCTCGCATCCCTCCTGCTTCGGCTCCACAGCTGCTTCCTGGTTGCGCAAGCACCCCGCCTCTTCCGTTCGCAGTGCAGCCTGGGACCTCCCAAGCTGCACTGAGGAGAGGATGCGTGACCGGCCCGGCTCCCGAGGCTCCGCACACAAGGTAAGTGTGTGCAGGGTCCTGGAGCGATGCGCGACCACACAGCGTTTTTGGCCTTGAGCCGAAAATGAAAAAATGCGTTTGCAGTCCTCATCAGGCCCTTGCGCATTGTGCAAATGTGAGTGCATCGTGTGGACTGCTCCTCACATTTATGAGATGCTCAAGGGGCCCTTTCGCTTCAGAAATGCTGTGTGAAAAGGGCCCTAGACTCAGACTCAGAGTCTGAGGCAGCAGAACCTGCTCTGAGCCCTGGTACAGGGATGGCTGCAGCAGAACCTGCAGAGCAGACAGTACCACCACCTGCCATGAGACAGAAGTGTCAGCCCCAACAGGGACCCCTGCCCACTCTGACACAGAGAATGATCTAGCCGTGCCTACCTTTGCCCAGCATAGACACCAAAAGGGTCTCCTGAGTCGCTCCCAGAGAATTTATGCCAAATACCAATTAATCAGGCACCAGCTACGCTGACCCTGGAGCCTAAAAGAACTGAGCCTTTCCTCTCTAGCCTTTGTCAGCAATCAACTGACCATTTCTCCCATGCATGTTTCTGTTTGCTTCCCTTGCCTCTGTTTCTGCCTTTGATTGGTGTTTGTTTTTGCCTGCCTCTGATTTATGGACATGGTTGGGACCCTTATTGCTTCTCATTTGCAAAGCTGTTTCCTTTCTTCAGTAAACTGACCACTTAAGTTACTGCTGAGTTTCTGACCCATGTTTGTTAGCAGCTTCTCCTGGCTGCCAGCCCAGAGCAAGCTCGGACATCTAATATCTGTAGGCCTATACCATGGACGGACAACAGCTCAAAGCTTAGGAACCAATTTTCCACCCTCCTAACCACCTTGTAGGCCACATCCCTTCTTGAAGTTCTCTCAAATACCCTACTGTCCCTCTGTTTTTCCTTCAAAATTGTGACAAGAAGTAATGCCCATGTCAGTTCCTGTTGCAATTTTGAATAAAAACACAGGTGATAAAAGTCTCTTAAGAGGGGGTCGGGGGATTGGGGAGGGGTTTTTGTGTGTGCACATGTATTTGGGAGGGCTTTGGGTGTGATTTTCCAGGAGTTTTTCAACTGAAAATCACATCAGTTTCTCTTTTTAAAAAATAGGATTCAGGGGGATTAGGGGACTGGTGTAGGCTTTCAGGGACTTCAGAAGTGTGGTGCAGGTTGCACTTGTGGACCACAAGGCCACAGTCCACAGATCCAGATTTTACACATTACATATATTGCCTTTTTCTTTAAAAGAGAATATATGTATACTAAAGTGCTACTCTATGAACACAAGCACATGCATACCTACTTTTGCTGGCCTTCTCTGCAGATGAGATATAAATGGGACCCTTAACCTATTATGATTTACAGTGAGAAAGTTTGCAAAATTGATTTATCACTTACAGCACCATTGGTGGCCAAGGAGAAGCCCTATATTCATGGGGTTATACATATCCACAATGGATCGTGATTTTGTTTGCTGTTTGCACAAATTACATCATTTTAAAACTTCTTTTCCAAAAAGCTCCTCTAGTGCTTCACCATCCTACAGACCCCAGGATTCCATAGAATGTGATCATGGCATTCTATGAACCATAAGAACCATAGCACTATAACTGTGTATTTTGAAAAAGCCCCATGAAAACAAATGATGTAGATAAGTGCATGTTTACAGTTATTAATTTATTTTGATTTACATCTTGCCCATGGCTACTTGGATATATCATGAAATGACATGACTCATTAGAAAAGTTGAACACAGTAAGAAAAGAGGAAGATCACATTATAAAGGGATAGATTCAATCATGGAAGTGGTGGCTCTCCATTTGAAAGACCTGAACATGTTGGCTAATAACAGAGTGACCTTCAGGCTTCTCATTCATTGGGTTGCCATAGATTAAAGCTGACTTGATGGCAATTAACACAACAACCATTCCCATTAGGTTGATATGAGAGTTATCTTAAAAGTCTCATTATCCCATACAGCTGCTGAAGTTGCATACAATTTGCAGGATTTATTAATATTAATTTTAAATTACTTAATCACTTAAGTAATATTCAGGTATACTTTTTTTGATGAAACAAAGCACACCTGTATTTGGACATAATAGATAAGCAATCACTGTATCCCATACAGTGCCTTTGGTGATATGCTAAATGAGGTGAACTAACTTCTCAGAACTCTTGCAAACAATAAGCAGAGAGGAAAAGAATGTCTATTTTACATTATAATATCGTATTGATATGACTTGAGGCAAACTTTGTTTACTTTCATTTAAAAAAAATCTGTCAGAACTATGTTTTGAAATGGAAGGAGGGAGGACATCATGCAAAATATTTGAATTGTTTCAAAGAGGAAAGAAAAACCTAGAGCAGACTGTTTGAAAGGAACATTTCCAATACAATTTGTCACCCATGCATAAATCTTGCTGACATTTTCAGTCACTTTAATAGCCTGCCCATTTTATAAATCAGTATGAACTTGCACAGTTGCAAAAAAAAGTGTGTATTTTCAACATCTCATTTGCATACTTTACCAAAAGCCAATGAGGCAGTGGAAGGCAACACTGGTGATCATAATAAGTGTTTGGGAAAAGGCAGAAAGATCACTAATGGTTTGCCTTTAGGGATTTCTGTACTCCATAGGGGATGAAAATGAGAAGTATTTTTCAAACAGTAGGGGGTAAAGGTTTTAAAACTAGAAACACATGGAGTGATAAAGATGCTAGTGCCACAGGGTGCATAGCAGGAAAAAAATTACAATGTAAAAAATTGTAATTTCAGCATTAGGAAGTAATAATCGTGTTTCATCATTGTTATTAAAGCATGACCCTTAAAGCCACATAAATTAGATATAAGTTTTGAAAGAAGTTTATTAATTTTCAATGGAATTATTAGGGAAGTTTATAGTATTGGGAAGGACAGATTTTCAATGATATATTTTTTCCTATCATCTTGAAGGAGATCACTTTCAAGAGAAGGTACCAACTTCTTTTGCTATACTAGGGAAGATAGCCTTTTTACTTACTTATGATAACTGCTACATATTATGAAACTCACAAGCTCTTTCTGGGCTCCTAATTATTTTGTCTCAATCAAGAAAAGATTCCATAATACAAATGTAGACATTTGCACCCCAAAATTGGCAAAAAGAGACTTTAATGGAAAAATTGGCAAGAAGAGACTGGGTGATCAATAAATAATATGAGTTTACATGGAAATGAGACTACTGGGCCATGGTAATTTTCTGACTGCATACTCAGGGATTGTTGTTATTTGCCAATAAATTGACTTCAACTTATGATGACCTTATAAATGAGAGACCTCCATAGAGCCCAGGTCATCAACAACCCTGTTCAGGTCTTGATAACCTGACAAGCTCAGGGCTGTGGCTTTCTTGATTGAATCAATCCCCCTATAATGCACCCTTCCTCTTTTCCTACTTCCTTCCATTTTTGCCAAGCATTATTGTCTTTTCCAGTGAGTCATGCTGAATCGTGAAAACTTACTGCACATCAACACACTTGAGCAATGCCATCACACAGGGCTCTTCTTGGATGATTACAGAACCACCTGCCTACAGTGCTCTATTTCTCTAAAGCAATTTTGATGGCTTCAGAAGATAAAAAAGTACCTGTGGATCATCTACTCCAGCATTCTGTTTCCAGAGAGGGCAATCAATGGAGAGCCCATCAGCAGGACTTGAATACAATAGGGATGTCTTGGTCATGTTCATCAACAAGTGCTATTGAGACATGTACTGCCTCTGATCCTGCTGGTAACCTATAGTGAGCAGTGCTGTAGCCCTTGATTGCTTTCTCCTTCATGGATTTGTCCAATACCTTGTCCAAGATTTCTAAACAATACAGCCATCATATCTCCTGGTACTAAAATTCACACTTTCACTGTGCTCTGGGTAAAGTAATATATCCTTCCATTCCTTCTGAAACCCCTCACGTTTTAGCTTCACTGAATGGACCCAGCTTCCAGGACTATGGAAAAGACAGAATAACCTTTTCCTATCCACTTTCCCTACAGTAGATATTGTTTTGTCCACATCTCTCATGTCTTCCACATATATCATGACAAAGTACCAAAATGTTAAATGTTCAAGTTTGATGATCTGAACATTTAATACTGTACTCACTCTGCCTATTTGTTTTATTCACTGTTGCTCTGATTGATCTAGGAGTGGCGCCACTAGCACATAAGGAACAGTATGGCAGAACCCCTTGGGGAAGGAGCCACGTGGAAATTGGTGAGGTGTTTGTGGTTCTTCATCCCAGCTGCTTACTGCTTTTCTGGATTAATGGAATTTGTTGTCATATTGCTTTGTTTACTAACAGTAGAACCCTACACACATCTGCTCAGAAGTCAATCCAGTTGAGTTCAATGGGAGTTTCTTCCAGGTTAGCATGTCAAGATTGTCATTTGATACTGATGGTCTTATACATGCCTATTCAGAATTAAGTCCCTCTGAATTCAGTGTTGCTTACTCACCCAGGTCACCAGATATAGGTTTGTAGTCTAAATGTATAATGCTACTATATTCTTCTGGAAAGAGAACACTGTGTTGAGGAGAACATTAAACAAGGCTCCCAGGAGAAATAATTCATCATGTATTTTTCATAGCACATGATGGTGTGATATGGCCCAGCTACCCTTGTGCCACATACAGAGACCATTTGCTTTCCTGACACAAACTGCTGTGTGTTTAAGAGCTCTGTGATGATGAACAATTTGTCAGGTGATAGTTTCCTTTTCATTATAGCTCCAGGCCAGTAAAGGCTATACCAGTTGCATATACAAGCCTTTTTCTCTCTCCCATCTGTTTTAAAGCTGAGTAGCCTATTTTTTCCTCCTGCTTGCTAAACTGTTCCTTGCAAGCCGTGAGACTTACCCTTAACTCTGGGCATTCCAACCTCCAAAAGGATGATGGATTTTTTTCCCTGTGTTTTTTTGCTGCATGGAATCCTGTTAGATTCCACACAGCAAACAAGTGTAAAGTAGATTCACTTTCTCAGAGGTTGCATAAGCTCTGTCACTGTTCCACAAGTGCACACAGGCCTTTCTCACACTTCAGACGTGGTTGGTGGAGAGTTAGTTGGCCATTGTGCAGTGAGTGGGTTACAGCCCTTGGTGCCCAATGTGTAATGTACACATATACAAAAAGCTGGCTAGTATGTCATATGTACATATTTGTAAGCAATATCTCACTGTATATGCACAGGAGCTCTAGGAATTGTTGCACAGATTACATTCAGTAGTGCAGTTCATAAGCATGGTTTCTCTAATTAACCAGTATCCTTTAACTTCTTTTATAAATATCCATCTAAAAAGTCTCCTGTTAGCTTTTCAGGCAGATGGTGTAGGTAAAGGAAAAGTCTACCGTCCTGTCTTTGGGATGGGATTAATTTATCCTATCCTTAGAGTCACCTCTGTCTCCTTAACACATCTGCTTAACATCATGCTGCATCTAAAAATCCTGTTAAAGCAGCAAATCTACTTTCTTCTGTGTAATGAGTATTCATATCAAGAATCATTATGCTACATCCTGCACACAAGCAGATTACAACGTATCACTTTTCATCGTAAACAGATCGTTTAGAAAAGGAAGGTTGAACACGTGTATGAGAACAGGTGGGCTGAAGGAGTTTGCCAGACTGCATTTCACGCTCACAGAAAAAGGCTGCCTCTCACTTATTCCTATTACCAAGAGTTAAATAAAGTCAAAACTTTCCAACAACTGGTACATCAGCTGGATTATAGTGCTGAGCATGGCAATGATAATGATACTTTAATGATTTCCTGGTGAGATTACACCAATTTGAATTTCAGCAAAAGGTATTTATGCTTTTAAAAGAAAGCATCACCTGCCAGATATCTTTGCTCTTTCAATTTACCACCAGGTAACTCAAACTGAGAAATGAATAGAAATGTGCAAGCATAATTACAAAATGAGATTTTCAGTAACTTGTAAGGCATGACAACTCATCTTAGAGATACTAAGTGTGAAAGCCTGAATGACTAACACTGGGAAAATGAAGATAGTTTATTCAGAGCTGTGCCAATTTGTACTCACTCCCTTCTCAAATTGAACTACAAGCAGATTTAGACATGTACTGGATTGCTCCTCAATCACTGCGTCATGTTTTGACATTCTGCCCCATCAAAGAATCCCCAAATCTATCTCCATGATGAAAACTATAGTATGAAGTCTTGGATCTGTCAATCTGATCTAATAATTTTCTATTTACAAGTTTTATTTAACTGGTCTTATTTTTCTTATGGCAGTACATTAAGAAGGATTGTTACTAAAATTAAAAGAATGGCATCTTTATTCTCTCCATCCACAAGAAAGAGTGCTTGTGCAGTACAGTGCAAGATGAAAATGTCTGGATCTCTTGTAAAATCCATGATGAGAGCAGACTGCTTGCATAATCAAGTCTTCATCCGAAAGCATCCTTGCTCAGGTACTGAAATATTCCAGCTGTAGACAATTCAGAGTGACAACAGGTCAGAATTTTATTTCACTTTATTCTTGTTCAGAATTTATCAAAATTCCAAACATGTATTTACATGTGGGCGAAGGTGAAACTGACAGATTTCCCTGTCTCAGAGTAATTAAGCTTTCTAGCCATGTAAAAACTGCCAATTCATCTACGAAGCTTAGACCTTTGTGAATTTATGGGTGTCCATGTAGTTGAGAAATGAACCTAGAACCAAAGAAAAAATAATAAAAAAGAATGCACAGAAAACATCTCAAATAATACTATTGCACAAATGATTCCACACTACCAGTATGCAATTATCTGAAAATAGCCCCATAACATATGTAGCGGACATGCTTATAGAAAATTCAGTTCCAAAAAAAGAATCTGATTGTATCATTCTTCTAGAAGTCTAATCAATGTTACACAATGTTTTCCTGAGGTAATTTAATGTGCAGTGGTGAAAATTACTGTTTTCAGAGCTTGGAAAGTTACTCAGAAGAAAAATGAATGTATTGTAATGACATACAGAAGCCAGCTGTAACTAAGCAAATGGTACAGTGATACTCTGTGATATAGAAAATTGTCCTCCCACTACTTGATTTAGATAGATTCAGGATTCATTATACTGATTCTTCTTAAAAGTAACTTTCCAAGAACTACTCTTTGCACGATTTTATTTTAAATAAGATGAACAAGGCTGTGGTCATACGCATAGTTAGCTGGAGTTGGTCTTATTAAATATAATAGAAAATACCTTTGAATAAACATGCATAGTTCCTTCTACACAGGTACCTAATCTGTGGTAGAATTTCCCAGGAATCATGGGCTTTGAAAGACTTTTCCTGAATAGAATTAAAGGATGGGCACTACTCAAAAAAAGTTGTGATTTGGCTTGAGTAGAGTTACAAATTCTCAGTAGAGGTGTGCCCCAGTTTAACTGTGGACATCACAGGTGGGGGGGACATGTCACCCTTCAGATGTTGTTTAACTACAACTCCTAGCTTTTCTGGCTATAAGTCATTATGTTTGGAGATGTCTGGCACTGGAGTTGCCCTACGTGTCAAGAACCATAGGTTTTCTACCCACAGGTATGGTTTCCTGCCTTCATTTAGTACATTAATGGGCAGATAGGTGTATTCTCTTACTGAGTCAGACATAATGATTGGAAGCATTCAAATACGAACTCTGATATCCAGGAAAAGGCTTTCAAATAGCTGCAGTATACTCAGACACCTGCTTGCAAAGAGGGTTTTGTTTTTTGTTTTTGATGTGCTGCAATGATCATATTCAGTTTGTCACTCTCTTCTCTGCTTCAGCTTTCACTTTTTAAGCTATGGAAATGATAATGTCTTCAATGAATAATTATGCACTGTAGTCAAGTCCAATAGAAACAGGTGAGAAGAAATGCCAGGCTACGGTTACTATCATCCTCTTATCTCAGCGGTCACAGTGTAAGACAAGCAGAAGGAATGACTTTGGTGACCATAGAGAATGATGTCAGGTTCAAAACAAACTAAACTAAAGCTGACCAGGTTGTTGGTATGCATCAAGGTAGCTCTGAACTCCTGACAACCACACACAACAAAGGAAATAAAGTTCTTCCACAGAGCCGAATGGGTTTGCACAAACAGAGACCAGCTGCAGAAGCTGGCATATTGTGGTACCAAAGCTGCTTACTCTCACAGATGAGGTTGGCACACAGTGACAGGAGTGAATGTGGGGTAATGCTAACAGAGCTGAGCTCATCTGCATATATTACAAAGAAAGCAGAGTTTTGCATAACAATCGATCTGTGAAGTTGGTCCCAGGGAACACCTTTCATTTCAGGGGAGGATGGGGAAAGGCAGCTGCAAATGTTTCTGGCAAGATCAACTGCTGCACACACAAGTCACCCACTCAGTGTTGACAGCGCTTTGCTTGGTCCGAGTGTAGCTTTGCTGGAACAGGTGGTCCCCTCTAAATTTGCTCTGGGACGAGATTATGACACACCTTGGTATTACCCAAGCAGTAAGAGCTTGGGGAAGAAAACAGTCACCTCCTCATTTAGAGACACATGATATGATGAAGCTGATCCCATTTGCCAAATATTTACATTGAAAACCAGGGTTGGAGAACAACAAAACCAAGTGTTTTAGCATAAGACATGCAGGCTTCTATTTTGATCCATGGGCTTATTGAATGGATCAGTTTTGTCCTCAGCTTTTACATTTTTTGTGTTGTTATCAAGGTATACTTATTAAAGTAGTGTTTGAAGAGTCCATTTCAGCCCAAATAGTGACATCCAAATATTTTGTAAAGGAGATCGGTTCATGCAAGCTCCTTATATTCTTCAAACAGAAAGTCATCATGGCACCTGTGTTGTTGGTTCATGACTTTTAAATGGCTTGCGGAGTGCTTCATATACTTGTATCCTGCAGATGCTAACCTTCTACCATTTTTGTAAGGGTTTTCTCCTTGCCCATTGAAACGTGTGGATTCATAGTAAAGATTGTAAAATATTGTGAAGATATTGTATAGATTTAAACTACCACAATTTTGGAAACGTTTGTGTCATAGAATTTGGCCACTTGTCAAATAGGTTTCCTTGTTTTCCTGTTGTAACTTACCTCCAGCCTCTTTAGTTTCTATGTAGGCTGGGGTGGGGTGGCTTTTGCAGATGGAACCTAGATGCTGGAGGTCAACTGTCTTCCCAGTCCTTTTCTGTTCAGAGTTCAGAAGGACTTTGTTCAGAAGGACATTGACTAGAGAACCATGCCAGGTTTTTCTCATTCTTATACTTTAAACCCTTTACTCCTCTTTCATATTACAACAGCCAGGTTGGACCTTTTAAACATAATTTCCCCAACTCAAAACCTATTAAAAATATATTTCAGAGTATAACTCCCAGAATCCTCTGTTTCAGTTAGGGATCTTTGCAAGCTCATATTGACAGATTTCCAGTTTGCATTTTGCAGGTTTCCTGTTTCTTTATTTTACCACACCACTCTCTTGCTGCATCCCTCTAATCTACAGCCATTTTCTTCTTTCCCATCTCCCCTCCACAAGACCATCTATTTGAATGTGGATATGTAATTGCAAGTAAAAGTAAAAGTAACGTAAGTCTAATTTATATGTGTTAGAAAAAAGATTAACCTTGGGCATCCAAACTGATTAATAAGACCAAAAAGTCCTAGATTTTGTTTTGCTCTTTCTGACTTTATTTTGGAGAGCCATGCATGTTTTCTTTTTCCCAGAATATTTTCTGTCAGCTTCCATCACAATTAGATTTTTCTTTATACTAGGTCCCCAGGTCAGTTTATTGGAGCAGTACAAAACTGGAAACTTCAAAAATTGAAAACTTTCCAATCAGTCTGAATATACCCCTTTTATTTTCATTTTTGCCTGCTAGACCATGTGCAAGATGTATGTGGGGGACTGGTTATTGTTCATCTTCTGCTTTGCCAATCTGATTGCTCTGCTTGAGTGAACTGGTATGATCTCTTCTGTTTAGCAACAGGCCATGGGGACCCAGGCATGAACAAATAATCTGATTGCTTGGACTTTTCTTTTCTTTTCTTTTCTTTTCTTTTCTTTTCTTTTCTTTTCTTTTCTTTTTTTCTTTTCTTTTCTTTTTTTTTTTGATAGCATTTATGAGACAAACAAACTAACTGTATGGAGAAGATGCTATTGACTGGGAGAGAAAGGATTCTATGGCACAAGTTATAATCTATTATCCTGTAGAGAGTGATCACTTTATCTCAGTGACAGAGTGTAACACAGCCAAAGAAATGTTAGCTAATCTTCAAAAATAATTTGGCTACATGAGTTTTAAATCCCATATAATTTGGATTTGAAAGTGGGTGAAACCAAAACTTGATTCCCTGAAGAATTGTGAGGATATATAAGTACATTAATCACAGTCTTTGATAAAGTGATATTACATAGATTTAATGATTTAGTGATGAACAGAGAGTGGGACTTCTTATTGGCATTTGGGGAAACAGTTTATTTCTTTTATTGTCTGTGTTGGGTGGGATAAATGCTCTGATCTCTGCTGATATACTTGCATGGCTCAGAACAGAATGCATGGAACAAAGGGTTTCAGCCTGTTTCTTACTCCAAATTCAAGTGATCAAGGAATGCAAAATATAAATTAAAAAAAACAGCTCCATCCAAGATCCAGTCAGAACTCAGTTTCTGTTACAATGATAGAAACGTTCATTTTGCCAGAGACTATACCTTTCCCAAGAGGTCTTCAACCAATGGTAGCACTCCAAGTACTCAGTCTGCAAAAAAAGGTAACATGGCTCAGTCAGTCTTAGCAACAGATCTCACAATATACTTCCATAAGGAAACCAAAGGAGAGAGCACAGATGAAATGTGCTTCCTTGATTAAATGTTCTGGCTGTTTCAGTTACAGTACATTATGTGAGACTTTCTTTGTTATTGTTGATAAGAATGCTGAAGAAAGAAATTCATGTGGCTAATTGACATTTTATGCAGATTCAGGGGTCTCAGTGTGGTACCCTGAACTGCAAACTATCTGATAGAATTGTGCAAAGCAGAGCATGTAAGAGCTTGTTTTTTCCTAATTTACACTGAATTATGTAACAGGTATGGGACTGGTTGTTGTTCAGCTTCTGCTTTGCCAATATCTCTGTTTGAGAGACTCAGTAGTATCTTGCATATTTCACAACATCCTCAGATTTCCTGTGGGTAGTGGCCATGCTGTTTGGGGGGTAGTGAGCATTGTAGTCCCCAAAGTAACTTTTTCAAGCATGTATTGTCTTCTGTCAAAGAGTAATTCTGAATATCACCAAGGCTGGACACAAAATTCTGTGGAGTAGCTGGGACCAGGATGAAGCAGTGGAAGTAAACCAGGATGATACTACGATAACAGTCTGTTGTATATAAGAAATCACTTGCCCACATATATTTTAAAAAATAGAAAATACTTTAAAGTATGCCAATGAATGGGAAAGTTTGAGAAATAGGAGTTTGTTATGCAGCACACACTCTTAGTGTAACTTCTGTGGCTTCTATCATGATGTGGGCATATGATTCAGACCATTAAATGTGAGCATTTTTCATATTCCACAAGGTGCATTTCATAAAGGTTTTTCTTAAAATGCTGAAAATACATTAAGATAATTGCAATAGTCTAATTAGAGTTTGTCCTAAAAATGGCTTGTCTACTCATGCTTTAATAGATGAAAGATTTTAGAGGGGTTATGGCAAAACAGTTACAGTAATCAGAGAAGAAAAAGTGCTGAAGGTATCACGAAGCTCCATAATTAAACTGAAGCTTACAGCTCAATTAAATTTGAGCATCATTATGCATAAAACATCAGTAGGCATCAACAGGAGTCCAATAAAAGAGATGCTATCCCTGTTAACAGCTAAAAGGTAAGGCATGATATAGATTGGATCAAGTTGTCAAAGGAAAAGTGAAAATAAATTTGAAGCCAAAGGACAATCTTAATGGTCTCTAATAAGCCAATCGATACAGGTTTCACCTTGCAGATCAACTCTTCAGGAGACATAAACATGATCCTTGGTTTATGCAGCAACAGAATAAATTCATTTTGGTTAAAGTTATGGCTAAATTATTAAGCTTGAGAAACAGAAAAGAGAAGACACCTTCAGTCTGCATTGTGTCCAAACTTTTAGGGCTGTATAGTAGTTTTTATATTGGAGTTTGGACACACTGACCTTGATTTTTATTCTCAATTTCTCTCCCTGAAGCTTTAATCATTAGTTAGCTAATGTAGTCCTGTTATTCAGTTTCGGTGTGTAACTCCTTTGTAAATATGTGGTGAGGATGAAATAAATATGCTGTAATTGAATGGTCAAGGTGATTAAAATGAATTGTAAATACAGATAATTACTCAATGTGGACTTCTCTCTCATTTCCTTTCAGTGGTTCTTGGTTGGTGATTGTTTTGCATTAAAGCGGTATTCACACTGTAACATGCTTGCTTTATGCACCTCAGGGGAGAGACCTAAAATGTATTAAGCTCTTATAAAATCTTAATAAAGATATTATTGTGTAATTTCATAGATTGTAAATCAGTAATAATTTTGTTTCATTTCATAGAACCCACTATGAAAGATTATATTTTCATAATGTAGGCAAAGGGAGTGTTCCTGTCCTTAAATGGGGGAAATAAAATAATAAAATGCACTTTGATAGTAATTTTGTCTCTCTTAGGCATTCAGACTAGAGGGCAGCAGCTGGAAGACTCTGGGCCAAAACTGATCCCTTTAGAGAATTTAAACAAAGTGGCATCAACAGCAAGAGAAATTACTGATAGAACCATTTAGGGGGGAAACATGCAAGGTGGAAGTTCAATGGTTGACACATGAGCCTTCACTCCCTTTACAAGGTGGCCTTCCAGGACAAATAATTGCTCCTCAGGAACAGTACTGAAGGATATTAAATAGAAATTCAATGTATCATGACAGAAAAACATTTGTTTGGGATTATGGTGCCTCCTTTCTTCTTTCTCTTCAGTACAACAGAGTCTTTCCCTCTTTGCCACAGTTAGGCTAAGGCTATTTCACACCTCTTTTGCACATTTATTAGGGACCTGAAGAGATGTAATGCCAGGAAAGCTGACCCAATGGGTGAGGAAAAGGACCAGCATGGTGTAGTGAAGGTTGAAAGTTGGCCTAGAATTTCAGGAGACTAGGATCTGAATCCCTCTGAGTGACCTTGGACAAGTCATACTTTCTCAGCTGCAGAAAAAGGTAGTGTCAAAACTCCTCCAAAACTCCAAAATAATAATCTTGCCAAGAAAACCCCATGATAGGTAGGGCTGACATACGTTGAAGGAGACATGAAGGCATATAATAAGAGCAATCGAATGTGGCCAAGAATGGTCCACATTCTGTCTGTCCCACCACCTTCACAGGTGCATGTGGTAGGAATACAAGACAGGGCCTTTTCAGTGGCTGCTCCCAGGCTCTGGAACTTCTTTCCTGGAGAAGTCAGACTGGCATCCTCCCTGTCTGCCTTCCAGAGACAATTCAAGACATTCTTATTTTGGCAGGCATTTAATACACGATTACTGCTTGGCTGAAGAAAGGTGTTGGTTATTTTTGTTGTGACTTGTTAGTTGTTTTAATTATTACTGTTTGTTTAATTAGTGCTTTAATTTTTTTATGCCATAGTTTTCTAACTATGTGTTGTTGTTTTTAAGTTGTAAGCCACTTTGAGTCCTTTCAAGGGGAAAAAAGGGATATAAATAAAGATAACAACAACAATAATAGTGACAACATGTGGTTTCCACCTGTTTTTGTGGCTTCCTAGACTTCCTGGACTTTACCTTCAAATTTTTGGAATAGTTAAAAAAAACTGCAACTCCATGAATCCTTCCTGAGCAGCCATGTTGCTCTAAAGAAAGCTGAATATCGCTGTCTTAGTATCTGGAGCTTTTCTGTTGGTTCTCCATAGCTAGAAGTGAATTTCCAGTTACTTTTGAGAGGGAGGGAGAAAAGTGAAATGCTTGCATTTTTGAGAGCACAAAAGATCAAGGGCACAAAACTGGTCCCTCAAAATGGCAAAATTGTCCATGGCTCATCTATGACATCTTGAGTAAGTGTTCCTCTTCTGCCAGCATTGGTTTTGGGGTCAGTTTCTTCACTTTCTCTTCAGTACAATAAAATGCAGAGCAATTACACTGGTTTGCCTCCAAAGTCTATGGGTCTCTGACATCATTCTGAAAAATGGTTGTCTTGTCCTACTAAAGAGAATTAAATGGACCTGTCTGAATATTCAACTCCACCACATTTTTTAAAATATCAAGTTCTTTATGCTAAATTTGTAAAAAAAAAATAAAATGTGAATTTCGGACTGTTATCATCAAACTGCAAAACAAAGAATGTTCTTACTGCTCTTCCTTACTCCAATGCAATAGATGCAGTTACCTCCAATATCAACAGAATCATGTTGTGCTTGTCTACCAAGACCAAAACTCCTCTGAAAAAGAAGAGGTAACAACCTTGATTCAAATATGGTTGACTACTCAGGGATCAAACTTTGAAGTAATGATTCAAAGTCATTTCTTCTCTCATTGGATGGATGAACAATTTCACTTTCTCCAAAATTTGGGGGGTGTTGAGTGGGTCGAGGAGGGGAACTAAAGCATACAGACACCATTCCACTGGTCAATTTAGCCCCACAGTAGCCTAGCAATGTGTCCAGGCAGCCAATCTTGATGGGATATTTTTTTCCTCCGGTAGCTAATATGGGGTTCAGTCTGCAAATCCTGGTGGATTGGGGATGGCACAGAGATTGAACTATGCCTAAGGTAAGTTATGAATTGCTTTCAGCATTTATTCTTCCTGTAGCAGCAGCATCTGAGCTCCAGACAGCAGAAGGAAACAAGAAAATCTCTCCACCCCTGTGAAAGAGGAATCGTGATGTCTGAAATTCATCTTAGAAGTTCCCATGGAAGAATTATGTTTAAATTTGACATGTTTATCTTAGCTTTTTCTTCTACGATTAAAATGTACAGGATATTGAATCCAAGGAAGAATGTAGCAATACTACCAAAAGGTCTCCCAAAGTCAACAAAAGCAAGGAAATTCATAAAGCCTATAATCTACCCTTTCTTAGGTTTTCCTGCCTAGGCTCTGATACTTCATGCTTTCAATCTCCTATAATTCTTTGACCTGCCTTAAGAAAGTTGATGTGTGCTGTATTTCATCTTTAAGATTTGGTGGCTGAGGGGTGAGGCTGTTTTTGGTATTTCCCAGAAGCTGCTGTTCATGTAATGCATGTGTGTGTGTGTGTTGGTGTGTGTATTAGACAAAAATTTTATATAAACAAAATGCCCCCCCCATCAGCTGTGGAGTGTTGCTTTATAATTGGGCATGAAAAGCAAAGCATATTGGTTAAAAACACTACAGTGCTTAATGATTACATGAAGATTAAAAAAAAATGCTAGGAATATTACTCTCTGTATTTTTAAATAAAATTAATTGAAGTAACCAAAATATTGGCTACCTCCAGGACAGGAAAACTGGCAGAAATATATCTAAAAGCCACGCTAGGAGAATGGCTTGAGGAATACCCTGAACTTTTAAAGGGCACATCCAGACTGATTAAAAAGACCAGAAAGTACCAGATTTTGTTCTTGTTCTTTTCAATCTTACTTTGGAGATCGATTGGTTACCAGATATATGCCCTTGCAACATATTAATGAATTAATGCATGTTCTGAATACAAATGCCTGTCAGTGATCTTGTAACTTTGGCAAAACAGGTCAAGCAAAGTGGACTCAAAAACCTGTTTCACAAAGAAGTCTCTGAAAGGGGAATTTTACTGAACTTAATAGCAATTAAGATATACAGAATAGTTGCACTGGAGAATAGCAGATATTATGGTAAAGCTTCACAAATGGCAAAGTTAATGCAGAACAGAAAACTTGCAAGGCTGAGCGGGTTTGAAATTAAAAGCAGTTTGAAACTATAGGGATTGAGAGAGAGGGAGACATGAGAGAAAGAAGTTCATAAGTAATGGCAATATAATACTTTCCTTAATCCACACATAGGCACACCAGAAAAAGAGGGGGCAGTTTTGGGGAGCTGGTATTTGCAGGGAATGTGCTACCTGAGGGATGCATTTTAAAAATTTAGGGATCATCTCTCCATGGTCCTGTTGAACTTGTGAAAAACTAGGGAGTCTTCTTGGCTGGAAAAGTGAAAAGAAAAAAGGACAAGCTAACCAAGGTCTTCTGAAGCTAGAGCCAGGACTTTGAGAAAGTAAAATAAGCTAGCAAGTTTTTCTGGCCAAAATCCTGGATTCTAGGGGTCTGAAAGAGTGATTTCAGCTCAGCAAAGAGCCCTCCAGAAGGAGACAGGCAGCTTGAGTTCTTGGTTCCAGTACAGCTTACCTCAGTCTGGATTGCTCTGAATTTGCAATTCTTTTAAAAGTTATCTCATGCAGGGGGAAATAGGGATGACATCAGATATTTTCTGAAAACAAGAAACTTTTTCTCTTTTTCTTTTTTTCTAAAAAGATCTTCACCCGCATTTCCTGATACACAGTGGGTTTGTCAAAGGTAATAGTGGCTCAATTAAGCACCCACTTAAGAAAAGACATTACAGAAGTGTCAAGTCAACCACCCTGTTGGTGTCATTTCTTGTCTGTAATGAATTGTTTGCCAACTGCAGGCCTACCTGCTGGGAGAGATAGAACTTTGTCTGGTGAGTATTCACAATTTCAATTATATAATGAGGAAACCTAAGGAACTTAGTTCTGGTACATAATGGTGCTGGCTATAGGATTGTGGTGTATTGGTTTCAGCCCTGGACTACAATCCTGGAGACCAGGGTTTGAATCCCCATTCAGCCAAGGAAACTCACTGGGTGACCTTTGGTGCATTACACACTCTCAGCCCCAGAAAATACCGTGATAGATTTCCCTTAGTCAGAAATGACTTGAAGGCATACAGCAATAAAAGAGATTACCAGCAAAAGTTTTTTTCCAAGCACTCTTTTCTATCTTAGTCCAGAAGGTCAAAAGAGGTTTCATTTTTGAGCATACACATGGACAACTTGGCAGAGGTGTTGTACACATATGGCCATATCCTAAAAAATACATGTTTTATTTATTCCAAAATATTTTCTGACAGATTTTTTGTACAATCAGAGGCTTTATATACCAACTCACCAGGTCAGTTTATTTTAACCCAGCATAACATGGAAAAGAACAGGAACAAAATCTGGTTCTGCTCAATCAATCTGGATGCACGCAGACTGTAACAAAAAAATAAGCCAGATTTGTTATTTATCTTCCATTTTGTAATGTATCCTATTCATTAATCTCATGTTCTCATATTGTTTTTTTAAATGGCCCTTCTTAGAAGAAAAGGTTATGTTTTAGAGTGAAATTATTCATTTATAATTAAATCCATATGTATTAATGTACAATATTGAACATCACATCTAGTCCACACAGGAAGAAAACAGCGGGCCTTTTTTTCCTTCTCTTTCTTATTTTCCATTTAATGACAAGCTAACAATGGCCACAGAAACCACTGGTGTATTCCAAAAATTTCATGCTGTCATCATAAAAACCTGACTCTAGCAGAATCTGTCTGGAGCTGGACATAGCCTGAGTGACCTTAACTGTACATTCTGATCCCTGGTGATTGCAAGAAGAAAAATAATGTTTAAGAAAAATAGAGAAATATGTAAACTGCTTAAGTGACAGAATAATACTCTCTAGAGGATGTCATTCATTCAGCCTTTGGTAACTGTCAGAGGCAACAGTTCTCTGAACTTGTCTTTTCTTGGTGTTTAAGAAGAAAAAGTGAATATAAGCAGTCACTTCAACATTCAGATTAATGAGGAAGCCAAACTTTTTCACCCGGAGCTAAATATGCCCTTTTCATAGTCTGCTTCCACCTCTTCAACAAATGGCAACATACATGGTAATAATGAATGAGAAACATCTTTGAAGAGTATGATGGCATTAAAATATAAGGTGATATTCTAGATAGGGAAGCAGCCTGTATACTACTCTCTACACTGAAATGTACCCTGTACCCCCATCAAGTCTCATAGGACTCACTTTCCCAACACGGCTGTTTAGTTGCTGATGAAGAACAGGGAGTAGTGGAGGGTTATCTCAATATATTCCTATAAGCTAAACATGCAATGACAAAGGATCCTTCAAAAACTCCTGAGGTCTTCTGGAGGTCCTGGAGGATAATCTTGTTGTCATGGAGCTGTGACATGGAGTTGTCTGTCAGTCAGTGACTAGCTGGGGGGAAACTATTGTACCAAGGGAGATACTGGATACCTCCTTGTGCAACATTTGAAAAAGTAGCTACACTGAGCTAATCCCTGGTTATGCCAATGTAAATCACCCAGAAGTTTCTGGCCCTCTACTGTAGCCATGGCTGTCTTCCTTATTTTCCGTGCTTCTCAGCAGAGTCAACTAGCAAATGTTGGGGGATTCATTCAAGACAGATAAAAAATGAGCACTTGAAAATATGACCTTTAAAGACTACAGCTCTTGGAATCCCCCCAGCCAGCACTGCCAGGGGAGCTGCTAGCAGGGGTGTTCTAGGAGCTGTGGTCCAAAAAGGGTTAACTTTCTCAAATTTTGGATAACTGTAAATACTTCTACACACAACACATGGGAAAGAGAGGCTATAATGATAGTCACAAATATTAATGGTTTTAAAAGGCAAACCTAAATTAGATAAATTTATTACCTCAATAGGTCTATCTATAATTTCTGCTAATCCCAATGGGCATATATTACCTCTACTGTCAAAGGCTGTGTGCACCTGTATACTTATTGCTGAAGAATATGAGTGTTGTTGCTTGTGGGCTTCCCACAGCATCTGATTGACCATTGTATGAATAGAATGCTGAATTGGATAGGCTTTTAATTGGATCAACCATGCTTCTTCTTGTGATCTTGTGTCATTACCCTTGCTCAATTTTCCTTTTAATCTTTCAAAAAAAATTATCTTTTTTGTGTATTTAACATTTTTTTTTACTTAAAAATAACATTCTGTATCAATGTGCATTGTATACACAGGCCTCATGGGGCAGAGGGAATCCATAAGGCTAATCTTTGTGTATATATGTAAGTGCATGGAGTGCCTGCCTCTGGGACCAGATACACTGGAGAAGGAACTGGCCATGCACCACATTCCCTGTGGCAACCCTTTTTATGGGTATGCCCATCATACTTTTGCAGGCTTCCATATGTCCCCACAGACTTCAGAATGCTGGAGTCTCCAGTACTTGTTGCTGTTGCATGCCTTCAAGTCCTTTCCAACTTATGGCAACCCTACTGTGACCCTAGTACTATCAGTCTCAAACTCTCTTATTTCCTCCTGTGTGAAATATATGACTAGTGCCACCATAAGTCCTGTGGTATCTCAACAATGAATAGGACCAAGTAAGGAAGAGGAATGTCCTTGCACTGATGTGACTGGCCTCATTGCATAGTGAGGATGGACAATTGCTATGACCCTGAGACAAGCAAAGCAGTCACTGCCCCCCACATATGTGTCCATTCTCTTCTTGCATGGAAGCCACATGAAAAACAGAGGAAATATACAGAAGTAAAATACAACAAAATAAAGCAACAGTGGTCATTTCCACACTACAGTGTTATAGTGCTGTTATTCCCCTTTCAATTCTGGGGTTTGTAGTTTACTGAGGCCAAAGAGCTCTCTAGCTGAGAATTCTAAAGGCCCCTCCCTAAACTGCAAACCCCAGGATTCCACAGGATGTTGAAAGTGGAATAAGAGCACTATAACAGTGTAGTGTGGTAATGGCCAGGTTCTTTATTGGGCTGATGCCAGAATACTATGTAAGCTTTCAAAGCTTCACTGGTTTTTTCATCAGGCAAAGATGTTAAAAATCATACAGGAGAAGAAAGGTGACAATGTTTGGAGTCACAGGCCTACATTTTGTCTCAGATGTTACTCTGTTGTCAGTTGTGATGGTCTTGAAGGATGCCAGTGTAGGTGGAGGCCACTACCCTTCTTGGCCATGTGGGGACTAGGGACAAATGGCAATAAAAGACAGGTAATAAAGTTTCAACTCTATCTTCAACAACAAAGTAAATTTTCTTGAGAGCCAGCTGTCCCTGTCCTGTGCAAAGCTCTCTATCTTTTTCTTAGGTAGAGAACATTGGATTTCTCAAGTAGTCCTTGTATATCTGTTACATCTGGAAAATCTTTTAGGTGCTATATAGGTAAAACTTGCCAACTGTGGTCCAATGAAAGAGTGTTATCTTTGTTGGAGGTAGAAAACCTCAAAGAATTAAGTCCAAGTCAGAAGTAGTATTCCTTTATGTGTCTCTCTCCATTCAGATTAAAGTTTACACTGAATGTGTTTTGCTTGAGGGTTTCTAAAATCTTGTAAGTGGCCTTGTCCAAACACATGCTCCTGTGTTAGTGAATCTCTACAATGCTGCTGCATGGTGATCAATATTCATAACATCGTATCATGAAACTGCAACTGCAACTATGGAGTCAACATAACTTGAAAGACTGTGGCAGCAACCATGAAGAGGACCCACGTGGCAAGAGGACAACCTGGGAGGTGATGAAACCTGATAGGTTTTTTACCGGGGGAAGAATAGTGTATGGAAAGGAGTGATGAGAAAGTGAAGAAGATAAAGAAGCCTGTTGGCTTGAGCCTATGAAGGAATGGTGGATTCATGGGAAAAGTTTAGGGAGAAGTCTCATTGACTCATACTAGTTTGTGAGGTATTATTAAAAAGGCAGGTTGTAAATCTGCAGTCTCTGCTCTTTCCATGGAACATCTATTCCTTGTGACTGCTCGGCTTGTATTTATTAGTTCAAGCTTTCTTAAAAACACAAACAAAACAGTATTTCATCTCATTTTATTTCTTCCAAAATGATGTTCTTAGAGTACATCTTGCAGATAGATTATCTGTCCCTCACAGCAAAGCCTCACAATGGGAGTCTAATAATTGCTCTTTTTCTAATTTCACTAAATGAGTTATAATTATTTTATGTCTGTTTTATGGTTACCGAATAGTATTAACCTAAGCTCTAATTATAATATAGCTTTCAGAGAAATGTATGGACATTGAATTGATGGACTGCCAGCTTATGTAGGAACATCACATAAAGCAGATATACAGCTAATAGTTTAAGGCGTAGCCTGTTAAAATTCAGGGGCACAGCTCATTCATGAATAAGTAACAGGGTGTAAATTCATTGACTAGCTTTTTATAGCATCCCAGATAGGCAGGAACATGCGCTCATGATTACCACATGTAAAAACCAATGTACAGTTAAAGGCAGAAACGACATCTTCTGGTTTGATTGGAGTTATTGATTAGAATTTGATAGCAGCATTACTCAGTGGTATTGTGATAATGACTAATATTATATCTGCTGAGTTATTACCAATCTATTATCCAAGACTGAAGAAATATTATGCATATCACCTACCATGAGTTTATTAAATGTTTAGGGGAAAATTTCTTGTGGGGCGGAAGAGGAGAAATTTTTTAAAAAGTGAAAAGTTGCACAGCAGGAAAAAGTTAACAGGTGAAGTTTTCCTCTTCATTCCATCTCTTTTTAAGAAAAAAACATCACCTGTTGATTTCCCCCTCTTGATGCTGTTGTCTACTTATTTACTTGTTTATTATGTTTGTTTATACCATTCCATTTTAAAAAGCCCTCACAATATGACAATGCTAAATAATATCACAACCACTCATATAAAAACTACAGCAGGCTAATCTGATCGATGATAGATAGATAGATAGTCTTAAACATGTTACAAGACCACTTTGTGCTTTATGTTTCCCCTTTTATAAAATAAAAAACACAAGATGAAATGCAAAGCAAAGCATACAAAATGTTAGGTCCTAATGCAGAAACATGCTTTGACAATAGGATGAACTCTGCCTTTAGAAATGTTATTTTAAAAAGGAAAAAAGCAAAAACTATAATACTCAGTATTTCTTGGCTAATATGGCCAGTGCTACTCTGTAAAGACAATAATGAATAGACTAGGAAAATATATGAAGGGGAGAGGGAAGTCACATACAGGGTGCCATCACTGAAAAGGCCCTCTTGCTGGTATACAGCTGTATCTTCTGATTGGCAAAACATCCAGAAAAAAAAATCTGTAAATGAAAATTTCAGTTCATATTCAGATTTATGTAGAAAAAATTTGTCTTCTTTATGCGCCAAACCCTTTATGATTTAAAAGCAATGCTCAGGATTTTGTCAGGAAGCAAGGTGAAAGGCGACAAAGTGCTGCTGACTTCTGGTTGATTGTCTGGCTCTCATATTCTGGACCAACTGAAGTTTCCATAGGTGGTGCTGTATACAAAGTGGTGTTGTAAACAGAGCTGGATGTTACTGGATCATAGACGAGTGAATGGCATATTAATCAGAGTGAGATAGGGAGAATTTATGGCTCTCCAGATGCTGCCGATTACAACACTCATCATCCCTCACCACCCCTCACAGATTCTCCTCCCTGGATCTAAGTTAAAAGGCTTACAATCTTTGTCCCGAAGGGGACCAAGACCAGATTAATGAGAAATCTGGACAGCCCGGAGATCCCAACATTTCCAAGTTGAATATCTGTAGGGATAATAAGTATCTATCGGCACATGGTGTAAAGATATGGAACAGGAAGTAGTCCAGAAAATCAGGGGCTAAATCTGAATACTGGAACATCAGTAGACGGAGTGAAAAGAGCAAGGGTAGAGAAAGGAACAGGGATATCTAACAGACAGGGAGAATTTCTGAGAAGTATAACAGCTTGTATACAAACAAATGCAACATAAAGGGATGGCCTAGGTAGAATTGTGGCTTGTTTTTTTCTGTGATGATAAACTGTAGTATAAAAAATGGGGAGGTTACATTCAATCCAAGCATTGTGTTGTAAAAACCAGCCCCAATTGAAGAGTTAAATGTGCTGTTTGAATTAATTGCAGACTAAACAAATTAAATACGCAAAAGCACACCTGGCCCTTATCTGGTCAACTCCTAAACCTCGGAGCATGAGAAACTAAATAAAATCTATCAGCCACTTCCTAGGCAATGCTGTGAACTTTCCTGGGAGTTTATTTTTCAAGACTCCGTATCAGAGGGTTCATTACTTAGAGCGCCATGCATCTCTCCTAAATGTAAAGCATCAAATGTAAACTGTTTACAAGTGTAAGTAAGAAACGAATGACATGGCTTTCTTAATTCTTTCTTATTTTTAGCATTTCTCCTGCCTTTATTTTTGCTGTGGCTGGATAGGAATTTTAAGCAACATTTCTTAGGGAACACACACGCACACACAGAAATATATTGGAAGTATTGCATGGTAAGTTAATAATAGCAGATGCCAGAAAATATCTGATTGCTATTTCTTCCAAGCTGTGTGTTCTTTGGTGTTTGGAAATTACTGCTATAACCATTTACAGACCCCCATCCCCCCAATCCAGGCCCCTTCCCACAGGTGTCTGCTGCTGTTATTGGAGTACAGAAAATATTTGTTTTACTAAAGGGCAGCTTAACCTTTGTTTAAATCTGAGGTGAGCAAAAGGGCACTGTAATTATTTGCTGCATTATTTGTGTCACATTTGAGTTACTGGGAAGGCTGTTGAACATGCACTACCCTTTATTAGACAGTTGCTTAAAAAGCAAGAGCAGCAAAACAAAACAAAACAGCCCCCTCCCCAAGAAACAACAGTTTTCTTGAATTTTGCATCCAGCAAACATTTGGTGGAATCAAGCCCTATGGCAAAACAGATTTCAAGACTCCCTGGAATTGTGATTGACTGAAAGTGGCTGAGGTCAAGGTTCCACCTTCCCAGAGGAAAGGAGGGAGATGGGCAATTGAACATGGCAGTTCCCTCTCCATCAGTACTTCAACTCCCCTCCCTACAGGTTTTTTTTTTTTTTTTGATGTCTAGAAGCCAAGATATAGGAGGAGGAGGAAGAGAGGCAAGGATGGCAGACATCCATAGCAGCAGAAAGAGATGGGGACCTATTTAGTGATTTAATAGCGCTTTGTTTCCATTTTCGCTGCCTAGTCTGCTTCTTATGAAAACCTTGGCTTTATAATTTAGTCAGAAGCACTAGATCTCTCTACCTGAGGATTCTAAATGTTCCATCCCTAAATTGCAAGTCTCAATTCAAGCAGAATATTGTCCTGCAATTTTGTAGTGTGGATGCCCTTTCCCAGGGAGCTGGTTTCAAAAGACATTTTTTTTTCAGTGGGAAAAAAAGGAGGATATAGGAGCCCTGGATTTTTTTTTTTTTTTTCCAATTATGGATACCATAGGCTGTTGTTGGATCTGAGACAACCTTTCTGCCCCTGGGATCCTCCAGGGCTGCACTGATACAAAATTGCTAAAACCTGGAAAAAAACAAACAAACCAAAAGTGGCTAGGAGGATCTGAAAACAAAATGGATATGTTTTGGTGTTGAACAATGAAAGTTGTCATTATTTAAAAAGGTAAATCCTTGCTTTTGGGAGAAGAGGCAATTCCCCCTCCCCCTTGAGTCAGAAAAGGGCAGTTCAGGAAATCAAGGGCTACAGTGACAACCGTGGGGCTCATAGTGGCCTCAGGGCCCCATTTTGCTCAGTCTTACTGTAGGCAGAAATGACAACATATAAATGAAAACTAATCAGATATCACTGGAAGGGCAAATGTTGTGTGGTTACATATCATGCTGTACCCATGCTTTGTGATCTGTGCTGGCTTCCAGTCTATTCCTAGACTCGGTTCAAAGTGCTCATATTAATAGCAATAGCATTTATTTCTATACCACTTATCAACTGAGTGTTATCTAAGTGGTTTACAATGTATTTTTAGCTAATTGCCCCCAACAAGCTGGGTACTCATTTTACCGACCTGCGAAAGGATGGAAGGCTGAGTCAACCTTGGAGCCTGACAGAATCGAACTCACAACCTTGTGGTTGCAGTACTGGCATTTAACCACTGCGCCACCAGGGCTCCAAATGTCCAAAAGTCCTCTTGTGGCATAGGATCAGGTTACCTGCAATTAAGGTTGCCAGCTGAAAACTGGAGAGGATTCTTTTAATGGTCATTTGATGGTCTTTAATGGTCATGTAGAAGAGAGAAGTTCAGCAGATGCTGCTTATTATGCAGCCAGGTAACAAGGAACCCTTGATGAAATTAACTCTTCTATAAAACCACCAAAAATAAAAGAGCTCTCCCCAGTTTTCACTCTGGCAACCCTATATAGGGAGTTTCAGAGTTCTTTCTTCAAGTGCCCCCTTCAAATAGCATGAGAAGGTATCTCCCAGAGAAAAGATATTTCCAATTATGGTCCCCTTGTTGTAGAGACTTCCCTCTGGAGAAAATTGCCTGACACCTGTGATACAGCTTTTCAGTGCCAGATGAAGACCTTTTACTTTCCCTAGGCTTTTCAGTTATAGAAGGCTGCTATAGTCTAGGATCTCGTTAGTGACTTGCAATGATATAAACACCATTATGTTACACTTTCCAGGAGGTTGCACTTGGGTGGTATCCTAAGCAATGTTTCACAAATAGTTTGACTGTTGTGGAATAGATGAGAATGAGACATTGCCTCCCATGGTGCGTCCATTGTACCAACACAATTCCATGCAACTCTACCATACTGTAACAAAACTGGCATAAATTTATGCTGTGCTACCACTTAACTGAATCTTGTCCTTAGTGTTTTTTAGATGTTTGGCTCTACTGTTGCTGATATGATTCTGATGCAGGTGTTTTAACCTGTTTCATTATTATGTTTGTATTTTTTATAATTTCTGATTTTAAATTTCTCTGCACAGTGTCACTGCCTACAGAAGCTGTTCTTGAAGGGCAAGAATAAACTGTGATAAATAAACCAATAGCAACTATTCAAGTAGGCAATATACTTCTATATGTGAACACAATGTACTTGTATATTTATGTAATTTTTTAAATAAAATATTTTTATCACACCTTGTATCGTAAGATCCCAAGGTAGTGTACAAACAAAAAGAAATTGAAAAAAAAACAACCCCAGCACAGATCCATTCAAAGTAATCTAAAAAGTGATTGAAGCAATATACCAGATGCATACAGTGCACATGCTGTGTGAAAATATACAGGCCTTGCTTGCCAGAAAGTTCAGTGTGACATGGCACTCCTATGAACACAATTGCATCATACCATTCCGCTCCTGAAAATTCGTGAGCATGCAACATACAGCAACACTGCTCTGAATGTGGTAATGCTTGACATTTGTATGATATGTTTAGAATTTTGAAGTTAATATTTCAGTCATATGTGTGTCTACTCAGAAAGCAACTACTGTTGCGTTTAGTGGGCCACACCCTCAGATACATATGCAGAAAATTATAGCCTTGATATACATGATAAGGGTGCAGCTTTAATTACCAATTTTCTCAGTAATCTTCGCAGACATGTCTCAGGCAGGTGGTGGTGGTGGTAGTGATGATGATGATAATGGTATTGATGATGATTCACCAATTGCATGGCATGAGGGAGGATACTGAGAGTGAGAGTCAAACTGAATATGGGAATCCTCCATTGAATATCTTGAGACATTTTAACCTCTTTTTTGATAAGAACAGTAGTGCGAGGGAGCAAGATTTTTCAAGTCTTCTGCCTGATCCTACTCTTTTGGTAAAATTCACCTTCCCACCCTGAGAATCCATTGCCCCATTCCTAAGAAAGATAAGCATGAGGGCAACAACATTTTTCATCCTTCCCCAAAACAGGGCTTAACAGAAACAACTGGAACAACAATGGAAATAGTTTTAACAGCACAACTTGGAAAAGTTATCCTTTTTTGACTTTTAGAACATTCCAGCTAGCTTGGCTAACTGGCTTCTTTGATGCAACCTGATAGCATTCAAAAGTCCTAGAGCTTGTAATTTTTGTACTTAATGACTGAGAGTTTACACAAACATGTCACTTATGACCCCCCCCTTTTTTTTACAGTCTCTACTCATCCCTTCTATATGCACCAAAGACACCATACATTTGGGGGAAGAACATACATAAATACATACATTTAGGGGAAGGAAAAACACCCCCAAGTGGTCAGTCTCTTCAAGTCTCCAAGAATGACAGATTAATTCAAAACTATCCCCCTCCCCACAAAAAAACAACAACTTGAACATACCAGGAAGCTACAACCAGGCATAACTTGCAGTTGCAACTTTGGCCAGTTTTCGGTTGCAAAATATCATGGTCCAGTCCTGCATGACAGTTACCCACACTGACTTTTCATATTCCATTACGGTTTTGGTTTCTGTTTCCTCTTCATTACTCTGTAATGAGTTCTACCAATGTAGTTTAGCTTATTGGAACATTGGACTCAAATAAATACTGCCTCCTTCTGCCTTTGGATAATGGGACATGTTAAAGGAAGCCTCATCCCATTTGCAATGTTGCTTGTGCATTATACAAATATATGGAGACCAGCAACAACTTGTCACAATGGGACGAATCTAGACCTATCTGAGGAGATCGTAGAATCATAGGGTCTTAGAGCTGGAAGGGGCAACAAGATGTCCATACAGCCTCCAGTGTTGCCAGCCAAACAGTTGGATCAGGAATGATGAAGAAAGGAAAACAAGTAATGCACACTGACAAGAGAAGAGGAGGTGATACAGACCTTGTAGGGGTTATACAGAGCCTGGTTATTGTTTTGAATGCCTTTTGAAGCAAAGTTACTGTGGAGGAAAGAGTAGAAAAATTGCCTGTACTGCAGCATTCAAAAAGATCGCTCCATTTCACCTTCCATTCCCTACTTCCACCTGTCTCCAAATAAAACTAACCACCACAGCACCTAAATATACACACAAACACACACACAATCTTGTAACCCAATAAAAACCAAGAGCAAGAAGAAAATGCTAGTGGGATTTGGAGAAATGCAATGAAATTGGTACTGAAAGATTTCCATACACTATCTGCAAAAAACTGGTGTTTTCCCAAACCTGTTGATCTCATAGGCATATGCTCATGGATGGATGATGAGACTGTGGCTGTGCAAATGACAACACTAATTTATGAACATCAGAAGTAGAGGGCATGTTACCAGGAAGACAAAAGGACATTGTTATCAGTAGGACCATCATGAGACTGGTTGCAACTTAGCCTAAGCCTAACCATCAAATAGTTATAAATAGGACTTTTTTTTTTTAAAAAAAATGGACTGAATACACTCCTGTCCTGAAAGTAGTGTTCTGGCCATGAGCATTGGGACTGTGAGCAGGTGAGATCCAAAGACGTCATTAATCGCCAGCAGAGAAGACAGCCCTTCTGTCACAGGTAGTATGGATGGCTGCATTTAGTACCTTCTCGGCTGGAGATAGCTGTAATTTCACAATAGAAAGCCTGCCTGCTGACAAGATCACCCTTTATTTTCATCTGTATTGATTTGTAGTGCTGTTTCTGGTCTAATGCATACCATTTGAAAAATGTTAGATTGTGTAAATAAAGCTGCCACCTCTTACCTTCAGATAATAGTAAGGGACTGAGTTAATGATAAGGGGGAGGAGGAAACAAAGGAGACCATGCCAGCATTAAATTCTAGTATTTATATGTCTGACAGATGCCATGTGAGCTCCCCACCTTGTAATATCCATGTGCCACTATAACTACTAATAGTATGAATTAAGGTATCCTGCTGTTTAGTTCTAGGGTTCTGGGTGAAAGCATCACTTCTGTGCCATTTGTGTATCGCAGTGACTGTAGCTGTGACCTCATGGATAATGAACTGCTAATCTTATTTGGGACAGACCACTAGTAATTTGGCATGGATGCTGCTATTTTATTAGAACCAAGCAAATGTTTAACTACCTAGGATTCACCTCAAGTAGATCCATTTAGATCATGCTGTGAGGAAAAAGGCCTAATTTAGTTGCAGTGGTTGCTGGACTAGAGAAGGCTTGCAAGAGGAAAAACAAGTATGCTAAAAAGTCTTTCAGAAGCTGGAATCCAATTTTGGGTTTTATACAGGGGCAGCATGTGATGTGTAAAAAACCTTGCACTCTAGCACTGTATTATATCAAGATCATATAGCATCACAGAGTTGGAAGAGACCACAGGGGCCATCTAGTCCAACTCCCTGCTACACAAGAACACACATCAAAGCACTCTTGAGAGATGGCCATCCATCCATCTGCTTAAAAACCTCCAAAGAAGGAGACTCCACTACACTCTGAGGCAGCATATTCCACTGCCAGACAGCTCTGACTGTCAAGAAATTCTTCCTGAGGCTCAGGTGGAATCACCTTTCCTACAGCTTGAATCTTCTTTCCTGCAGCTTGAATCCTGCAGCCCACTACCTCGGTGACATGACATCTCTTCAAATATTTAAACATGGCTATCACACCCCCTCATAACCTTCTCTTATGCAGACTAAACATACCCAGCTCTTTAAGACACTCCTCATTGGGCATGGCTTCCAGACCATTCACCATTTTGGTTGCCTTCTCTGGACATGCACCAGCTTGTCGATATCCTTCTTTAAATGAGGTGCCCAGAACTGGAAACAGTATTCCAAATGAGGTCTAACCAAAGCAGAATAGAGTGGCACCATTAGCTCCCTTGATCTAGACACCAATACTCTTATTGATGCAACCAAAGATTGCATTGGCTTTCTTGACTGCTGCATCACACTGCTGACTCATGTTCAGCCTGTGATCTACTAAGACTGCTAGATCCCTTTCACATGTACTGTTATCCAGCCACGTGTCCCTCATCCTATATTAGTGCATTCCATTTTTTCTAACTAAGTGTAGGACCTTACATTTCTCTCCGTTGAAATTCATTTTGTTAGCTTTGGCCCATCTCTCCAATCTGTTAAGATTGTTTCAAATTTTGACCCTGTCCTCTGGCGTATTAGCAACCTCTCCCAATTTGTTGTCATCTGCAAATTTGATCAGCATGCCCTCTATTCCTTCATCCAAGTCATTGATGAAGATGTTGAATAGCACTGGGCCAGGACAGATCCCTGTGGCACCCCACTAGTCACTTCTCTCCAGGATGAAAAGCAGTTGTTGGTGAGTACTCTTTGGGTTCGGTCAGTCAGCCAATTACAAATCCACCTGACAGTAGCCCTGTCCAGCCCACATTTTACTAGCTTCTTTGCAAGAATGTCATGTGGAACTTTGTCAAAGGCATTACTGAGATCAAGATATGCTACATCTACAGCAGTCTCTTCATCCATCAAGCTTGTAACCCTATCATAAAAAGAGATAAGATTAGTCTGGCATGACTTATTTTTGAGAAATCCATGTTGACTCTTAGTGATTATAGCATTGCTTTCTAAGTAATTACAAACTGACTGTTTAATGATCTACTCTAGGATCTTTCTTGGTATTGATGTCAGGCTGACTGGGCGATAATTATTTGGATCCTCTTTTTTTCCCTTTTTGAAGATGGGGACAACATTTGCCCTCCTCCAGTCTGCTGGGACTTTTCCTGTTCTCCAAGATTTCTCAAAGATTATTGCGAGTGGTTCTGAAATGACTTCTGGCAGTTCTTTTAATATCCTTGGATGTAATCCATCTGCCACTGAATTCGTCTAGTGTAGCCAGGTATTTCTGTACTACTTTTCTACCTATTCTGTGATGCATTTCCCTCCTTTCCCTACCTGCTCCCCACCCCCCCAGGTTGAGTGCTTCTATCTTTTCGGGAGAAAACTGAGGCAAAGAAGGTGTTGAATAGTTCTGCCTTTTTTCTTTCCCCTGTTAGTAATTGACCATCTTCTCCACACAGTGACCCTATCATTTCTTCGTTTTTCCTTTTGCTGCAGACGTAGCTAGCTGAACCACATGACTCCTAATAGAAAGTGGACCTCCTGAATACTGAGGGAGAGGAGTCTAAGTGGTATGACAGTTCTGATTTCATTGCAGTTTGTTTCACAATGCTGAATGTCAATACTTGGAAAAATCACATTTGGGAGGTGATGTTACTTGCCATGCCAGGTAGGGGATTTTGGGTTTAACTCTTCCAAGCTTTGCTAAATGCTGGGGTAAGAATAAGATCAGCCAGCCATGTTAGGTTCATGGTACTAACTCAGCCAGCGCTTCATGACGTGCATCACCTGAATTTGGCTCTACTCTTGAGGATTCATCATCCTTACCTCTGAAAATATAAGGAAGTTAAAGGATTTGCTTAGAGGTCAAAGTGATAGGACAAGTGACATTTTTAGCTGGCAGAATTCTCCCCACTACCACTACATCATTTAGTCCATGATGTAGTGGAACCAGAGCTTACAGGACTCAAGCTCTTAATTTTTTATTATCATCAAAAATCATAATGTCATCTGTCATCTCACTCTGTCAGCTTTTCTGTTCTTTCTGAGCTTAATATTGATCTCCACAGTACATGAGTTGGAGATAATTTTTTCCACTAAGAATATATGAAACCTATCATTCTTGTAATGTAAACCTTTTTGGGATGGTGGGGTCTTGAACACGTAATTAAAACCTCATCCTCATTCTCAGGCAAATAATTGTGATTCTACCAGTAATAAGTGCTTCAGGAGCAATTCCAAACAAACTGACAACACATATAAATGAATTAAGATAGACAGGGTCACAATATCACAACTACAAAAAAATGACACTACTTGGAACATCCAATATTATCCCCAGTGATTCATAGCATCTTGGATGGAAACTGCATCCCTGATGGTCCCAAACTCCATCCCAAACACCTGGTAGACTGTGAAACTGAAAGATGATATGATGATAAAGACGATGATCTGCCTTTGCCCCATGCCAATGAATCAAGGCAGCTATTATCCCAAGTTGGAATGAAAACTGGTAGAACTGGTTTGCTGATAATGGTTTAGTGTCTGCCTTTTTAGGCTCTCTCTGAGGAGCATCATGGGTATCTGCACTTCAAAATTTAGCACTTACTCACTGCCTTTGAGTCTTACTTGTCCATCCACCCATCTGTTCATCCCATGGCTTATTACGGTATTTCCTGTTTCTTCTCACAGATGATCTCTGGTGAGGTGCTGGCTAGGAGAGATTTTGCCATCTCCATGAATAAGCATCCAGGTGCGGTCAGCTTTTAAGCATCTGAAGGTCCCACCCCTGATTTACGACCAGCATCATAAAGCTTAGCATTATGGACCCTATTCCATCTTCCCTTCTTTTGTGGAGAATACAATTCATCTCAACATCCAAAGCCACAAATAGTAGTGCAAGGACTAGAGTAGGCATTTTGTTAAATGTTACAGTTTCACTATATTTGCAACTGAACTGCTTTTAGAGTAGGGAAGGGCAAGATATGAAATTGTATTTTTTAACAAGCCTGTTCAAATAATCCGACTAGTTTTTTTTAGCTTCTCTTTGTCTTAATATAGATGTTTTAGACAACATCAAAAAACAGTGATGTTCAAGGTCTGGTCAGCATTAAGAGAAAGACGGAGGAGGAGCACATCCAGTCCCTTTGATGTTTAAAGCTGGGCCAACAGGTTGAGTACACTGGAAAATCTCTCTAGACTTCTGCATTTCACTATTTTCAACTTTGCTTATGCACACCTGTTATGAAAAATAGTTTCAGTTTAAATGTTCAGATCAGTGATATTCACAATATTGAATTAAATGCATGACCATGAGTCTTCTTGTTATAGTGAGGGGGAAGAAACTAGAAATACTTATATTTATTAGAATGCCTAGAACTTGTATGTTAAATTGCATATTTCTGGCTATTAATTGATCTTGTCTTGGTCTTGCCTTGTTCCTTTAAACAATATCCATTTGAAAGTCATCAAAGATAAGATAAAAGACTGCTGTAGCTTCTATCAGGCATTGTATTACCCAGACTTCCAAAGGTCAGGAAAGAGAATTACTCTTTGGAGACGTTGATGTGAAGGAAGGAGAGCTATAGAGACATTTCTAAGTGACTTCATAGCAGGGGAAGGTGACATACTACGACTGTTGTTTTCTACTGGCAATGCTCTTCATGTGGAAGCGTATGGTGGCACTGAGACAGAAACTGTTTCACATATCTAGATAATGTGGGAGTGGCATAGTTATTTTTCTAAAAAAAAAGTCAGTGTACTTTTTGAAGTGATGTGTTGGATATGTTTTTCATAAGTAACTAACATGAGTAAAGAAATGGATCAAAGATAGTGAGTGAAACTTGGGTAAATACCTCCATGCTTGTTTGGTGACTTGTCATCTGGAGGGGTACCGTAAATATCATTTATTGAGTTAGCAGATATTGCTATGTACTTCATGCTAATAATAACAAGTATTAACCTGTATTCATCAGTAACCTGCTTACTATGGGCTCCTTTTAATCCTGATGCACATAGGGAAGAAGGCTAAAAGATCTGGTTCTCTTTGGGTTCTGGCTGGAATGTGAAAAGTTCACTAACGTTCATCCAGATTCCAGTCTGCTGTCAGAAGGAAGGGGAGATTAATCAGCAGTGGTGAGGCTTTGTGTAGACTTGACACACACCTCCAAGATTTCTATTCCAGGTATATTTTGGCAATGCTGAAGAGACTAATTGACATGACAGTTAAGAAAAGGTAAGACAGCTCTACAATACATACTTTAAAAGTGATTTAACTGTCATACTTTTTTTTTCTCCATAAAACAAAACGAAACAAAACAAAACAGAAATTCTAGTCTTGTGAGGGATGGCTAGGAATGTCAAACACATAACTATCTGTGTTAAAATTAGTAGTTTAACATTGAACAACAATTATTACATTTTGAGGTGTGTGGTTACCATGCCAGGTATAAAATTGTCTGTAAATCCTAAACTTGATTAAGGTCATTTCTGCACTACACTATTACAGTGCTATTATTCCACTTTCATCATCCTGTGGAATCCTGGGGTTTGCAGTTTAAAGAGGGGTATTTAGAATTCCCAGCTAGAGAGCTCTTTGACCTCAGTAAACTACAAACCCCAGAATTCCATAGCATGTGGATAGTGGAATAATAGCACTATAACAGCATGGGGCGGAAAGGCCCTATGACTGTGAGATTTTAGACTGAGGGCTCTGTAGGAATGGACCAGTAGAGATATTACAGTGGAAAGCTCTTTCCTTTGAGACTCATGGTAGTATATTCATATGTTTATATTATGATTAATCTAAATTGTAAGAAGATATCACAGCTTCAGTGTGCATCTTTCTCCCCAAGATCTGAAGTATGACCCTGTTGGTGGGCAAATGGATGGAGATGCAGAAGAAATGACATTGGTACACAGGGGTAAGTTGTACGAGAAACTGCAGATGGGAATTCAACATAAGGCTGTCATTTTCTAATGGCAGCCTCATTTTCTTGCAGTGTTTAATTCTGCCCTGAGATGGACACTTGTGAGCTCTTCAATGCACCAGAGAGCTGGGAAAAGTCACTTCTGAGCTAGCTCTTACTTGTATGATATCTCCATATCCTTGGCATTGCAGTGAAAGCCCCCAGTGTCTTTGCATCATTTTCCCCGCTGTGTCATGTGTCCTGTGTAAGTTGGCTTGAATGTTTGTTAGGAAGGCAGTGTAAAAATGTTGAAAATAATTAGAAATGTGTAATTATTTTTTTAAAAAATGCTCATGTTGTTTATCTGTTTTTTTCCCTTGTATTTGAGTAGGACATATTATTCAGGAAAGAGGATGGATGAAACCTTCGGTGCAGCTAATAACAAATGCTATGATGCAGGTTCCATTCTTTTAAATAGGACCTGTACTGGAGATAAACATGGCAAATGGTGCTGAGTCCTTCCCAGCTGGATGTGATTTCAAATTCAGTCACATTGTATAAACAAGATTTCATGTTCTGATAGGGTAAAGTTCTACTACCACACTCTCCAGGGTACCCTTGAACTGTTTATGTTCATTACAAGCTCAATTTTTAGACTCTGGATTGGATGTACCAACTCCCACCCCCTGTTGGTTCGCGGGAAACATGATCTTGGCCCTTTGCATTGGCTGGGGGTGTAAATAGTTGTTGGTTATGTATTTGCCTTCTAATAGCAATTACTTTCCATAAAGACTGTTTGGTTGGGAGCCTGGCCTTAGCAGTGCTGAAGCAATCTTAAATGAAATAGAGCAAATGTAATGAAGTGGCCTAGGCTGTCTTCTCCAGTTTGTATGATAAACATTCTCATTCTTTCCTTGGGATTGGACCAAGGTAAACTTAAAATAAGGATTAACTGACAATAGCAGAGGCTGATTTACCGAAAACCACACGAGGAGTTCCCAAGCACAGCATGGATAACCAAAATATTATCAACCGTGTTTACAGTGGGCTAAGTCAATTTATTAGTCGGAGTGCTTCATTATGTAGGGAAGATGCTGCCAATGATAGTCTCCCAGTCAAAATAAACAGGCATAAAGTGTTCCACATACACAATTTGTGGTGAACAGTTACTTTGCTATTTATTTAATAATTGACCATAAATGGAGTCAAAGTGCAAAAGGGAAGGAAAAAAAAACCTTTAAAAAACCAGCACACTAAGGGCTTTTTGAAAGATTGATAAATAATGTGGAATCTCAATTAGGCTTTAGAAGGAATGCAGATATTAAAAATTTGGTCAAGAATCTAATTAGCTGGAGGTAATTAAACAGTCTCACACGGGGTCATTAATCTTTTCCACAGACCTTTGATGTTTTGCACACTGTCTTCTAGTCATTAATAAAATTCATAACACTCCTCTTTGTGGTGTTTTATCATCGTGTTTTTCTCTGTAAGAGCATAGAGCAAGTGTCATTGTATCACAAGGGCCTTACTTTAGTTAATTTCTTTTTTCTTCTTCTCCTGCTTCTTAGACTTAACCCTTTCTTAAACAAAAAGAAAATCAATTTAGGCCACAAATTTAAAAGAGATGACTCTGATCTATATATTGAAGCTCTTTATGTGGGTCCCATTTCCAAGATGCCAAAGTGAAGAAATTCCTAAGAATCTGTGAACTGTAGGTTCCAATTTCATTTTCCTTTTACAACCAACTTCGTAATTTATCCTTATTCCAGTTGTTAAGAAAAGATTTAAGGTGTGTGTGTTGAGGGAGGGCAGTTTATTCCTCTTTAGTCTGCAGTGAGAACCTATTTGGCTGAAAATATAAAGGTTCATCTTCTGTTGATTTTTGATATTAAATACAAAGCAATCAAGATTTATTGTTCTGTCTGAAAGGCAAAGCTGTCCCACAGAAATGGCCAAAATCCAAGTTTTGATTTTGACAAATTTTGTGCACAAATCAGTTTTACATGAAGCAGTTAAGCACACCCATAGGTCAAGATACCTTAAATAAAAGTGATGCCCACAACTTTCTTTATTTTAAAAGCAAAAGCACAGCAGATGGTCTTCAAAGCATACCTATTTATGCTTAAGACAACTGTAGACACTCTTCTTAGACCTACATAAATATACATGGCCAGTGGCCATACATATGGGATAGTTGGGGAATTAGAGTCCAAAAACGTAGCCTTTCCAAAACCTAAACACAGTGTAACATGGCTCTCGCTTTGTTAAGTTCTGAAATGTTTTGGAACAACTGTAGCAGTAGTACAAGCTGTTGTCATGTTTACCCTGTCTTAAAAGTCCATAGGTATACAGTCCTGCTTTTGTTTGCATAAATGAACACTGGAGCTTATGGTGTATTTGTAATATTTGACTTATTTACAAATACACAGGAAGACTGTAAATGGAAGCTAAGAGACACTGTAAGACAGCTGAGATCTGGTGTTCTGCTGCCTCAGAGGGAGACTCTGTAAACTTTCATTTAATTCCTAGTGCTGTTTTCCTTAGCAAACAAATTGAAAAACTGATCAGTACTGTTTGAATCTTATCCCTTCTGGAAGGATTGTCCCCAGAAGTCACTGGCCACTTTTTTTTCTCCTTTCCCCCCATTGCCCTCCTTTCCCCTCTATCAAAAACCTGCATTTGTCAGATTTCTATGAGTCTGGTTCTAGCTCTGAACAATGTAAGGACTGATCATAATTTAGAACAGCAATGACTCCTAGAAACTTCTAGCAAATGTGGTCAGCAGCATAGCTGGTAATTCCTGGAGACTGTAGTCCAAAAATTGTTTTAGCAAGTTATAGGGCTGGGTTTTCTTTTAAAAGACATTGGTATAGTCCCAGGTAGGCTATGTTGCATCTTTACTTGTTTAACATGATGCTATCTTAAACTGGGAACAACCAACTTCCACATTTAAATACAGCTGAGATTGGCACTGAACTGAAATGGGGTCTGCAATGCAAGGTATTGTCACTTCCTGATAAGAGTGTTCCTGTCTTGCATTCCAGGCAAGTTGCTATACCATCTTCCAGGGTACTCTATTTGATCTTCCCCTCCTCCCTGTTCTATTCACAGTCAACATTCCATGGCTACTAGAATTGTTGGCAGGTGTGTGTGTGTGTGTGTGTGTGTGAGTTGTTAATAACAACAGCAGCAGCAACAACAACAACAACAATAATAGTGTACTTTGGGAAACCTAGTCATGCTGATCCTCTTCTTTTTCAAAGGACTTGTTTTTGGCTCCAGTTCCATCAGCACTTGCCAGCTAAGTTTGCTGTTTGAGGGACTGATGTGACATATGGAATCTGTGGATTGCTTAAGTTTAATGGCCCAGCAAATTTGATTTGTGATCTTGGAAAAAAGCACAGGTAGGTGTATATGAGAAATTCATTCTGACAATTCTTTTAAAACTAGATTTATCATGTGCTGGACTGTTTAAACAGCATATGGAAAGGGACACAGTTTGCGGATAGGAATCAATACATTTCTTGACTTGCTGTGCATTCTGTAAAAAAGAGAAAATGTATTTGACAACACATGCATGCTTGAAAAATTAGTAAGATACATTGTGCATACTTCTAAAATACACACAAACACATTGTAGCCAGTGAAAGCATATGTTCTTTAACAGATCCATTAAAAAAAAAATGCACAAAAAATTTCTCTACCATTTTTTTCCCATACAGAACTGACACAGGACAGACTCTGGCCCTTTCTGCACGAGTTTGGTGAATCAGTTTGTGCCGTTTCTTACCAGATTTTCTGGGCTCGAAACAAGGTGGACTTTCCCTCATTTCCTTCCGCACAGCTACTGCGTATGTTCCATTCTGATTCGGAGGAGTGCGAATTCATGAATCCACACTGCCTCCGCTGTGGCCACTCCCACTACTCCCCTCACCCCACTCCATCAGCTGCATTTTTTTTTTTTTGCATGGTTTAGTACGTCATTGCGTACATGCGTAAGTCCATACTGGCCTCTGGCCCCTCCCATGAGCCCTCCCCTGACCACTAATTCACATTGGCATGAATGTACATGTCTGCACCACTGTGAAAGTACGAATTGGATCTATCTGGAAAATTGGAAAACCGATTTCTTCTGGTTTTCAAATAGCGTGCTTTACCACCACATGGGGGCGCATTTAGTCAGAATTACATGCAGAACGAAGGTAAATAAACCAAACCTAGTCTGCTCCAAGATGCAGAAGACCTCCATGGCAGGACGCATTGGCCTGCCTTAATTACCACGTGTGGAAAGGGCTTTAGAGTGAGAAGAAGAGGAAGTCTAAGGAAATGGACTTGACAGATTTGTCTTTCCCAATCACATATGTGTTCTCTGGTTCATGAGGGTGATTTGTGCTTAGGGAATAAACATGGTTGAAGGCACATGATGTGGTGACATTGCTGAAACTGAGAAATTCTGAATCTATTCAGTGTTTGCAAGAAGTCAATGGAAGAAGGGCAATGGAAGAAGGGCAAAATATAAATGAGATATAAAGAAACATCATAGAATATCACAGCCTTATAGAAGGTTTGCAGCAATATAGAATGTGGCAAACAAATGTATTAATATTTGATTACCAAAAGATATATGATAGAAAGGTGGATGTATAGTTAGACAGACAGAACAGAGAGCAACATTTTAGAAATAACAAGCAAGCATCATATATGTTGTCGTGAAGAAAAATGAAACAGATCACACTGTGCAGGACTGCATACTTTGAAACTTGCTGTGCATTATATATGCATAACACATCTGTAACAATTTTCAATGTATGGGTTCTTTTCCCCACAGAATTCTATGTGATGTGTCAATTTGTCTATTTGGGACACTGTGGAAGCTGGCAATCCATTTCATTTATATTGGTGAGAACATATATTATGCTCGCTTGTCATTTCTATAATACTGTTCTCAAGTATATCTAACATTTCTCTCTGTGTGAGTATTTGTAGTGCATGACAGTTTCAGTTCTAAAACACTTATTCCTTTACAGTTTGTGCACTGTAACGTGAGTAATGGGACTCTATTTTACACAAGCAGCAGGCCTCCTTGTTACTCTGAGATAACTAGGGAGTTGTCACTTAACTATTTATGCATGACAGACTGTACAAACAGTGGCTTTCCATTTGGCCCTTCCCAGCCCTTTCAGCTCAGTTTTGAGTGCAGAAAAAAAAGACAATAACGCATGATCAGGAAAACAGCTTCTTGGATTGCACCTATACCAAAAAGGAGCTGCAACCACCTCAAAATGATCTTTATTAAAGATGGGGAAACCCACCTTTTCCCCTTTCCCTTCATTCAGATTTTGTAAACCTTGAGTTTCCCCCTCATCTTGGCCATGAAAACATTCTGGTACACTCCTCTAAACTGAAAAACTTGTACCCCAATTCAATAGGTACCATTATTCTCAACATGGAGAGGACCATGTTTTTCTGACAAAAATAATAGGAGGCAAAGGCAAAGAGATTCTGAGAAAAATGAAAGAGGAGACCAATGCAGCCCTAAAACAGGGACTCAAACACAGATCCCCCTAGGTTTGGATTGATGAATGTGACCATTTCAGTTTCTCCTCCATTTGAACTTTTTGAATCTCGGGCTCTTTCCATGCTGGATATTAATGAATTATGAAATTATCATCCATCCCTAATCTTAGTTCATTGCATAATGGCATATCACTTTGGCTGTTTAAAACTGTTGGAAGAAAGGTTAACACCTAAGAAGAAGAGTAGGGTGTTGTTTGCACAATGTAGCTTTAACCTGGGATTGTTTTAACTTTCTTTCTTATGTGATACAAGTATCTCATTAATTAAGGCATGATGAGTCCTGATGCCAAGAGTAATGCCACTTAACATGTATATTGTATAGTTGTTTTCATCTTCAAAGCACTTTCCAGTTATTAATTAAAGGCCTGAGTGTGGCTTTTAAGCCAAGGCTCACACAGGAGGGGGGCAGGCTGCAACAGAGGCTCCCAAGGGGGAATACTGTGACTGACTCATCTAGAATCCTTCTACAAGGAAGCACGCCAGCAACTCAGTCTGAGGAAGTAGCTTAGCTGCCATCTCAAGGAATGAGAAAAATGTGCTAAGACAGGGACTTTCAAACTTCGTAAAAGGCAAAAGAAAAATTGTTCTGATCCCCTCAAGATTAGCTAAGGCAAAGCAAAGACACAGATATGCATAATTATGACTATGAGTGACATAAATAGTGGCTTATAGCTGTCCTCATCTATACTGTGCAAACCCACTTACAAGATCTAAATGAATCTTGTCTATTTAATCTGTCATACTCTTGCCTTCCTTCCTTTCTGCTGCACCTTGCAATTGTAAGACTGACTTGTTCTTCAGTTCACTGTGGCAGGGTGTTTGACCCAAGATATGGCTCTGTTACTTCCATCTTGATTGCCCAGTCCTATGTTAACTTTTAGTTCTAAGAAGAGGAAATGGTGGATGTAGTATTGAGGAACACATTATCCTTTCCTTATGTGTCTTCACTCTGTATTTGTGATTCCCTTTGATAACCACAAATACAAAAATCATTTGTGGATGCGAAAATCCATCTTTTTCCTCCACAATTCTCTAGATGCCATATGTGGCTTAATGGAACAAGGGGGTTTAGTTCCCTAGTAATTTTAAGTAGATTTTCTGTGATAATTTATGAATATTCATATATGAGATCTGAAGTGGTTTTATAACTTCCAGGTCATCAAGTTAACATTCAACATATAAAATGTGAAAACCTGTCAATAAATGATTTTCTGTACTTTTATATGTGGGAAGTGGCTGAAGGAGAGTCACTTTGCTTCCTGCTCCTGATGGAAGCTGTGTCATAGACCATTTCTACCCAGCTGACCCTGCCTTTTTGGTGCTGAGGGAGAACATCTCAAGTCACTATCCCATTGAAGCCCAAGGTTCTAGACGTGTGACCCAAGAAAGCTCCTCAAAGAGTTTATTTCCCAGCCCCTGCCTGACAAGTTTTCATAATCCTTTTCCTATCATATTGGTGCCACTGAAAGGTGCATGGGAACTTGCAAATAAACGGCTGCTTTTCATCCTGGAGAGAAGTGACTAGTGGGGTGCCACAGGGTTCTGTCCTGGGCCCAGTGCTGTTCAATATCTTTATCAACGACTTGGATGAAGGAATAGAGGGCATGCTCATCAAATCTGCAGATGACACCAAATTGGGAGGAGTTGCTAATACGCCAGAGGACAGGATCAAAATTCAAAATGACCTGGATAGATTGGAGAGCTGGGCCAAGGCTAATAAAATGATATTCAACAGAGAGAAGTGTAAGGTCCTACACTTAGGTAGAAAAAATGGAATACAGAAATATAGGATGGGGAACACGTGGCTGGATAGCAGTACGTGTGAAGGGGATCTAGGAGTCTTCATAGACCACAAGCTGAACATGAGTCAAACCAATGCAATTCTCAGCTGCATCAATAGGAGTATGGTGTCTAGATCGAGGGAGGTACTGGTACCACTCTACTCCGCTTTGGTTAGACCTCATCTTGAATACTGTGTCCAGTTCTGGGCACCACAATTCAAGAAGGACATGGTCAAGCTGGAGCAAGTCCAGAGGAGGGTGACCAAAATGGTGAGAAGCCTGGAAGCCATGCCCTATGAGGATAGACTTAGAGAGCTGGGTATGTTTAGTCTGCAGAAGAGAAGGTTAAGAGGGGACATGATAGCCATGTTTAAATAGTTGAAGGGATGCCATGTAGAGGAAGGAGAGGGCTTGTTTTCTGCTGCTCCAGAGACCAGGACAAGAAACAATGGATTCAAGCTGCAGGAAAGGAGATTCCACCTGAACGTCAGGAAGAACTTCCTGAAGGTCACGGCTGTCCGGCAGTGGAATATGCTGCCTCGGAGTGTAGTGGAGTCTTCTTTTTTGGAGGTTTTTAAGCAGAGTCTGGATGGCCATCTGTCGGGAGTGCTTTGAGGATGTTCCTGCATGGCAGGGAGTTGGACTGGATGGCCCGTGTGGTCTCTTCCAACTCTACATTTCTATGATTTCTATGATTTCTATGATTCAAGAAGACACTAATCAAAGAGAAGATTCTGAAGGGTTTGTTGTGGAATGAGTCAAAAGAAGAGTTCTATGGAGATTGAGTAGATGATCAGATAGCTAAAGGAAGTATATGGTTCATCTAAAGGATTGAGATGGGAATCCTATTCTACTATCACTGTAGTGTTGTGATCAAGAAACCACCATGAACAGTGCTGTATGACATGGTGCTAACATTCCACATTTTGATGTGAAGTAAATAGGCTTAAGGTGAGCCCATTAAATAAGAAAACTATGAAGGGTGATTCTGGATAATTCTTTTATCATGCTATCACCCTGCCTCAGTCATTACAATGATGGGGGCTATACATAACATCAATCTTCACTAGCAGTGCTCTCTCATTTTTCCACTGCTTCTTCTGCCCGTTTTGTTGCTGGTGAAGATCTGTCAAGGAAGAAAAGATGAAGGAGCCCCACAGTGCCTTCCAAAAATTAGTGTAAGGAACACTTGATCTAGAAATGTCCTAAGAGTCACATGAAAATTTCAAAGTGCCTAAAGAAAAGTTTGTATCGGTGAACTATTTGAATCTACACTGAAATACACAATCTAGGTGTTTATTTTAAGATGACATTTTAGGTGACTTCACATTTTACTGCATGGAAGCTTCGTTCTGAATAATGAGAAGGCAAGTCTTTTCGACCGACAGAGCAATTTCCAAATTGGTTCGCTACAAAGGTTTTCAATGAACAGCTATGCATAGGGAAAATATACAATTCGGCAACCATTATATCATTTTCTGTTCTGCTTCCTGTCAACTGTTCTTGTCAGAAAGGGCTAATAAAGGGCTCTCTTTTCCCCCCACAAAGCAAAAGTAGAAGGCAGGCTGGAAATAATGTTTGTATTCAATTTCCTTTGTGAATGTAGTTATAAAAAGTGGACTAAAGAGGGCAGGAGATACTCTTTGAAAAAAAAAGTGCAAGTAGATGAGCAGTCAGACTCTACGAGGAAACAATAATATATATTGCCATATATGATAAAGTGATTTATTTTCAATAAAAATCTGTAAAACTGTTTTAGCTACTTTGACATCTTGATTAACTGAGTTTCAAAAGATATCTGTATGTGTTGAACTTTCTTCATGCTGATTGTTTCTAATACTTTATTGAATCTGGTACTGAATATGTATGCATTAAAAAACAAACAAACATCTACCCTACTATAGATTTGTCAGGGACAAAGTAGATTAATTTTAGGCCTCAGCCAGGCTACATTTCTGTGACAGTAAATGAAATCCAGGATTCTTCACTGTTCATATTCCACCCACTATCTTATTTCTTAGGCATTATTAGATGTCAATATGGTCAGAAAGAAAAATCTATTTCCTCCAGCATCACTGAATTCCTTCAAAAACAAAATAAATCCAAACTCAACAGGTTCACCAGAGAAAATTTCTCTCTGTGGAACAAATGTAAATATTCTGATGTTTGGTGGATCAGTGAGGGAGAAAGAGAAAGTTATGGTAAATTAGTGTAAAATCTGAATCCTTTCAGATCCTGTACTAAGAAGAATAAAACAATGGTGTCAGTTTGGATTTCTTTCTGAGGGAGTTCTGTAATGACAGTCGTATACATTGTGGTAGCACTCTCCATTAGTCCACTGTTTACAAATAAAATGATGATTTCTTTCTTCATCATCTTTTTTATTTGCTACACTCATGTTTTACTTTATCCTTGCATGTAGAACAAGTTGAAGGATAAGCAACACCATTTTGAAATTATTATCACAGCACTGGCTGTGTATCTGTAAAATATTTCTGGTCTATAGCTAAAGTGGTTGTTTGGAAAGTATTCAATCACACTTTGATCCATTCTTCTTATAGCAAATTCCAGAAAGAATATATGAGGTAAGCCATCATGTGGTCGTTATGCACAACCCAGAGAAATCTGTTCCTGCACAGAAACATAGAAATGAATGAGGCTTAATCACTATTTGTGTTCAATGGATCTCCCTATTCTACATCCTCTAACAGTGAATGTCATACAAACCTTCACCATGGCAGAGTGGACTATTGCAATACACTCACTGTGTCACAAAGGCAATGCCTGAAAGATGTTTGGAAAGTATACTGAGGCACCAGTCAGCTGATAGGCTGGCAAGGTTTTAACTGGAGCAGGCTGTACAAAACATAGTCCCATTTCATATCCACTGTACTGGCTCTCATTTAATTTCTACACTGAGTTCAGAGTGGTGGTTTTGACCTTTAAAGCCCCAAGTCAGGGGCATCTACACAAGGCCTTCTCAGTGCTGACATCAACAATGGAATGATCTTCTTTGCAGAGAAATGTTGAATGTGGGAAGAGCTCTAAATGTGAAGTCCACCTGCTCAAAACATCCACCCCATTTCAAATCAGATTGATGGTCAACCATGACATGAAGAGAGCACACATAATAAGGACCTGCTTTATTTAATCAGACCTATTTAAATTGCTTTGGCCTTGAAACAGAACAATGAGGGGCAACCTGAAGCAGGTCCAGCTGAGGCCAGTTGTCACCCCATGACTGCTACTTCAGCCTCCACTTGGGTAAAAAGCTCAGCCCCGAGGGCAATCCAAATTACTCTGGTTGTACCCTGGTATGGCATAACTGGAAAACAACCCAGGGAAATCCCACCCAAGCTGCAGGGCCCTACAAGTGAAAACTTTATTCCAAAGTTAACCTCAAGGGTAGCCTCTTTCCCCTCCCCATGGGATGCAGAGCCCTCATGAGGGAATTCCAGATCCCTACTCTACACCAAGCAGTGGGCAAGGAGCGCATCGCTAAAGTCTGATTCCCCCCACACTACCTGCCAGATAAGGACTTAGTGAAAGACACCATCCCAGCCAATATCCCAATTCCATAAAATACAGTATGGGATGCGGGGGGGTGGACTGGTAAAAATCCCTGTCAGGCCCCAAAGTGACCAGACTAAGGCCATTTCCACACTATACTGTTATAGTGCTGTTATTTTGCTTTCAACATCCTGTGGAATTCTGGGATTTGTAGTTTACTGAGACAAATGAGCTCTCTGGCTGAGAATTCTAAGTGCCCCGCACTAAACTGCAAATCTCAGGATTCCATTGGATGTTGAAAATGGAATAATAGCACTATAATAGTGGAATAATAGCACTATAACAGTGTACTGCAGAAATGCCGAAGTCTCACACTGAACTGAAGGCAGGAAGGTGGGTCACAGCAATGATCCAGAACAGCATACTGAGGAGGTGATACAGCCTAGTTTTTGCTCTGTCCTCCTCACATGTTGTGATCTCATGCCAAGTACCAGTCACAAGTTACACCCTGGTTTGCTTCATAAAGGCCGTCAAAAGATTACCCTCAACCACAGTGCCAGTTGTACGGGTCCAGGTAAGTATTCTTATCCCTTTGCTACAAGCAACTGAGGGTTTTTGAATGGGAAGTTCAAGTGTTCAAGAGGGCAATTGAAAAAGAAAGCTCAAGTATGTATTTATTAATGTTTTGTGGTAGCATGTGGCAGTGCTGAGGCTTACATCAATAGTGTGAGAAAAGTCAATAGTCCCTCTAATACCTCAGTATATGACTATGGTCATATATTTGTTTGTCATTTGATTGTTGTTCTTTTTCAAGTGCTGCTCATGTTCAAGCATTCTTCTTCTTCATTCTCTGTGAATCTCATATAGCTTGCATGTCTAATTTATTTCAAGTCTGTACAAACAATGTTATCAGTAACTCACACTACAGCAATTTAAATTTCTAAAAAAATTCCAATTAAATTTTATCTGAAAATGACTGCAAATATAAGACTTAAATTGCAGCATTACATTGACCTTAATCATATACTGATGTATTGAGGGACTACTGACTTTTCTAACACTATTGTAGTCAGTTCGATTTAGGGATGTCTTGTGTTAGGGCCTTGTAGCCTAATTTGGCTTTTGTGGGGCTTACATATCATTATTTCTTGTTTGCCTAGTTCCCTTGTTGTTAACATTCAGGCTTGGGATAGGTGAGGGGCAAATAAATAGTCAGTTGTTTCAATAACTTTGCTCTCCTTCCACTTCTGTTTTCATTGTAAAGCTTTTGTATAAATTATCAGTCCTGCCTTTATGAAAGCCAAAGTGTTGTTAACATATACACATGTGCACACCATGAGATGTATACCAACCACATGATAAAGGAAACAGCCTAAGTTAGTTGAGATTAATTCATAGGCTTCCTGAGCGTAAATCCAAATCTTGATCCAAAAAATCAAAATCTAAATGTAAAAAAAAAAAAATGCAAAAGAACATACACAATTTTCTTCACCCTTAAGAATCAAGTGCATATTGACCCATGAAGTAGCTCCTTCCAGTTACTGGAAGTTACCGTGATGAGGATTTAAAATTGAACCCCAAAAGGGGGCTCTGTTTCTGCCTATTACACTTGTCATTGGTGGAAGAGGACAATGTTCATTTCTCTGCTTGCTACTGCCACAGATCTCCCTCGATACAGCTGTCTGGATTTTAAAGTGGTTTTGGGGAGCATTTAAAGTCATGGCAACTCTTACAATTACAAGGTTGTTATGACATTACAAATGCCTAACACAGTGCTACTGTTTTTTCCACAAAATGCTGTTCTCTGCACAAAAATGCTAGGTTTTTGTTTTTTTTAAAAAAAATTTTTCACAAAAATGTCAAAGTGTCCTGAGATGTGAAAAATCATTGAAAAATGTGCAAAAACTTCTTTAACCTTACCCATTTGGGAGAAAGGGTTTTGAAATTTTTGATTCTTGCATGTAAAAATGAAAGATTTACTTTTATAGATTTATATCTGTAATCACCATCACTTACGCTGAAAAATAACAAATGATTTTTTTTTCTTCAATTAACCTTAACTGGAAGAAATTGACAGGTGTAGTAGCCCTTTATGAAGGGCTTGAGTTGGCCACATTCTAAACAAGTAGAAGATTTTAGGGGCTTTGGTTTCCATTTTGATTTTTTTTTTTAAAAAAAAGGATTTGCCAATGATATTTTCTTTTCTAAAAAAATGATAACATCTTCAGGGAAAGCTGTCTTGTCTGCAAGAATCAAGACTGCCAAGTTTCAGAAGAATGGACTTAACAGTCCCTCCCTGTTAACATGTTCTAAAATACAAAGATTCTGAAATGAAATCCTATCATGGATAAGCCAAATAGCAGGTGGAAAAGACTATTTTAGAGGAGTGTTACTAATGATTTTGACATTTGAAAAAGGAGAATAAGGTTTTACCAAATAAAGACTTCATATTACGTTATGTATGACAAGGCTAGAAATAGTAAAAACTTAAGAGAATTAATCAATTAAGAATTGGATAAACAAGATATGGACAATAGTCCTATCAGAGAAGCTTACTTAGAAATTAAGATTAGCAAAGGGAATTGTAAAAGAAAATCACTTTGAAAGTGTATGGAAAGTGTATAGTTTTATATGCCAAAGCAATGGTGAACTTCAGCCACCAAATGTTGAAGTGAAGTTTTGGATCAATAATTGGACAACTATTATGTAATACTACACAAAGAAATAGAATAAAATTATTGTTGTAGGAGGTATGACAAAATGGGATCTTGTTGTATGTTATTAATTGTAGAAGGTGAGTAGGGGGTACGTTCATTTCGTATAAGAGGAAAACTGTTGCAATGTGAGATTGTAATATTGAAATATTTTTAATAAATGTAATATTTATTAAAAATAAAAATAAAAACAGCCCTCCCATCCACACTAACATTTTCAGGGTTTTCTTTTTTTGGTGCAGGTGCAGAAAAAAATAGCTCTTATCTACCTCAGTTTTTTTTTTTTTTTTTTAGGTAATAGTTATGAAAATAAGGTATGAAATAAAAGTAATCCTAGTTGAGAAACATGTAGAGTGATAGAGAATCTGGGGTAGAAAAGAGTATTTAAATATGGATAAGAGGAAGCAAATTACTTCCATGAATGTGTGTGTGTTAATTTGTATGAAAATGACATAAATTATATGCAAGAAACCTGCAAAGTTTTCTTTGCAGGTTTCTTATCAGAAAGATAGGATAAGGGGATAAAGAGTTCTGAAACTCTGCAAAGATTTAGGATAAATGAAACACACTTTAGGTCTCTTCTTCTGGACCCAAGATTGCAGAAACTGTAAGTGGAAGATGAAAGTGGAGCCAGTACACAAAATGGCAGTAGGACCTACAAATCTGTATTCCCCAAAGAAATACCCAATGCCGCATCCTTCTAGCCCCCATCAAAATAATTTTAGCATTTCTTCTCTTAAGGAGAGATGGCTAGCAAAAAGACAGTGAACACCCCACCACTCCTGTAGAATATTGTGCCAGTGACTCATTACCAAAGATCTAGTATTGGATAATCTTGGTAAAACTGTTCACTGTTAAAACTCAGAGCTAACAGTTACCTCCTCTTTCTCTTCCTTTCTCTCTGTAGCCTGGTTTTTGTACTTGGAAAAGAGTAGAGTAGAAATGTTATTCAGTTTTTTGAAACAGTTTTCCTCCATGTTTCTGCATCACTATGACTCTAAATGGCTACTGCAGCTTCAGGCATATTTCAGATTCTGTTTGCTTTGGAGAAAACCTGCTTGGATGCAGACATCTATCTGTCTGTCCACCCATCTATCCATTCATCTCTCCCACAAAGAGAGAGCATGAGAAGGAGAGATTACTAATGATCTGTAAACACATTTTAGAGAATAAAGAACTTTCAAATAGCTTCACATCTTTTACAAGTTTCTCCTTCATGCCCTAGGGCCATCACCTTTCGCTGAAGTATTTCTCACAATGACTACGTGAAAGAGGGCGGGAATCTGAAGCAGGCATCAAATTTTATCTCTTTTATAAGGAAACAGCAACTTGGAGGGGAGATGTATTATTTGCTCCAGGGTGAACCTATGAGCTCATATTTTTGTCTCTCCTATCTCTGTCTGAAATCTTAAGTGCATTTGTTCTTTATTTTTACAATATGCTGAGCAGGGAAAGGAAGAGGGCAAAAGAAAAGGGAAGGACATCTTGTAATGAATGTACCTCCCATGGGAGTCTTTCTCTGAGCCACAAGTAGGTGTGTGGGATGAAACTCTACTGCTTGGCTTTGCAGCTTTTTGAGTCTTTCCTTGCTTTATTTTCATGTTGTCTATATGCATTGCTTACTGAAGTAATCTCAACCCAGTGTTTAATCTCTCCTTGGTGTATGACCATTAATTATTTTATTGCTTGGGCAGGTTAACTGTTAGGGGTCTAAATAGCCAGTATCTTTCATCACTGCCACTTTACAAACACTGCTGAGCTCCACTAAGCAGAGCCTACCCATTCTGACCCCTCTGAGGGTGAGAAAGGGAAGTAAGAAAAATTGACCACTTGGTGGCAGCTGTTTTGCCTGTCAGATGGGACATGTTCTGATTATTTTCAAATCTGTAGCCCTCTATTTCTGCTTTGGTCTCTAGCTCACACCTAATTCTTTCACCTAATTTCAGCTGCTAGTCACAGCTGGTGCAGACTTGTTGAGCCAATGAAATTTGCATAAGTATTGGCCTGAGACCCAACATGGTGTAGTAGTTTGAGTATTGGATTATGACTGAACAGATCAGGGTTCAGTTCCCTGCTCAGTCATGGAAACCCAATGGGTAACCTTGGGTATGTAACATACTTTCAACTCCCCAGAAAACCCCATTATAGGTTCACCTTAGAGTCACCATAAGTTGGAAATAACTAGAAGGTGGCGGCGGCGGCGGTAGCAACAAGTTTATTTAGCAGTCAGTACTCAGTACAATGGGTTTACTCAGGTTGGGATTGTCAATTGGATTTAGATTTTATTGTTCATGCCCTTCCTTTGCTCATTCACTTCTTACACATTGTCCCTTTGATCTCATGTCCCTTTAAGAGTTTTTGATCAAACTCAATTTTATCCTTGTCCTTTATTTTCTTCTGAGTGATGATGCCTGCCTACTCTCCCTTATCCTTGGTCGTTTGTTGCTGTTGCAGATCACTGAATATATTCTCTCTCTGTGTGTAGCAAGTCTTCTTCTCAACAGTAGGCATCTTCCACCTTCTGGCATTATGGCTCTGTTCTGAAGTCTTCTGGAGGTATGCTTTATACCCCCTTTTAAAATCCAGTGAGTACCGTTTTGGGCTTCTCTTTGCTCATGTTCCTGAGCCTAATCTATTCCCTTTCCTTCAGCCAACCAGCTTCTGCAATCCCACGTAATCAGCAGACAAGCCCCATCCCAATTCTTGTAGTAAGGATTCTTGTAGTAAACTTTTCTGTAATGTCTGGTATTTGGACAGGTAAAAGAACTTCACTCTGCATTGGTTTAATAATTTTTCATGACCATGTTTTTCATATTCCTTCAAGAAAACTGTGGCCATTTTAAAACATAGCATTGGAGTGAGTCTTTCTTCTACTTGCCACTGAAACTGCCAGTGGTAGAGCAGAGCCTTGACGCTTATTTTAGAATTCCTCTTTTTTTTCGCTACTTTGGTGATGTGGAAATGGCCCTAATAGAATACATGTGGAGGTATTTTTAATTCTGTTTTTTACAAAGAAAAATTAATTACATTTATTTTTGTTTCATTTTACCATACTTAGTTACCTTAAGTACATTTATTGGCAGGAAACATATCAATTGATTAAATAGTTATTATTTAAAGCACTTAATTATTTAATTAAGCATTATGGCCTAAATCCAGTTATTAAGTCCCAATTGCAGCAGAAACAATGAATTCCTTGCAATTTGGTAAGTCAACATCCAGGTAAGATGCATTGGTTCAGTGTGTCTACTCTAGTTGAGAGCAAAAATTGGATTTAGGGCCTAGGTTGTCTATGTGCAATAGAGAATCTTGCATTTAGTTCCCAACCACACATACACAGCCTATCTGAATCTAATTCTATATGAATTGTGGGGATCAAAAAAGCAGTCAAAGTGCCCATTCGGGCATTAATATCCACATATATGTCACATAGATAAGATTATCATTAAACAACCTATATAGAGTGGTGCTGGAAGGCTAAGACAGGGCAAAACCTATTAATGGAAATGAATTCTAAACAGATTTCTATTGTGGCATAGCCTCTAAATATATGATACCAGCCTTATTGTCTGTGCTATGAGGCCTCCAGCATAGGATCTAGGGGTATTGAAAGCCTCCACACTATGCCAAGGGCATGGCCTAAGCTCCTTAAATGCCCTTTGGATTTGAAATTAAGTTTTGATGATTTGCCAGAAGTGTTCCAGTGACGTAAGAATGCAATGTTCTGCATGTGCCAGTCTGGTCATTGCAGTAAGACAGTAAAAGCATTGAGATCTAGAACAATACTGAATATTAATCCATACACCTGGAAACAAATTCCAGATGTTACAGGCTTCTAAATGGCTGACACTGAAGTTTCTGGTGTCGGTTATAATCAATGTTATTCTGGTACAGGTTGCATGAATATAAATGGAGGAGCGTGACAGCAGCTGCAGAAGATCAGGAATAAGTGGCCCATAGAGTCAGATGATAATAGCCATGGAGCTGTGATGCTATAAACCTTGACCAGCAGACGACCTGGTCTGCTCATACACTTCCTTATATTTTGGCATCAGCATGATACCTGAAATTATGCTGCTTAAATAAAAGAAATCATACTTGCAACATGCTGATTTCCTTGCCAGATTTCAGGTTCTGTTTTGATTCAGCAACTCTCAAGATCCATTGTCCTTATTAATTTACCGGCTAGCTTCACTAATCGGTGAGACTGTATGTAAATGGATGCTATTTGGAGATAATTTACTATGACATTTGTAGTAAATCATCTTGTAAGGAAGTCTGGATTTTCCATCATGCATTTTCAACTGCTTTGAATTAATTAAGAATGTGACTAACAGCTAAAGTTCTACATCAATTGGTAGGAAGAGAAGCACAAATAGGTATGTTATGTTTACCAAAGACGGAGTTGAAATTGATCTGATAAGTTGCTATAAATTGATACCAACTTCTATAGGCCAAGAAAAGAGGTCCTGTTGCATCTAGGTCTCATTCTGGCTATGACACTTGATGAGGTGACCTACCCATCATTTCTGACAGTGGGAAATCTTCTTTGAATGTATTAGTTTTATCAATGGTCAGCTATATTAGCAACGAATGTCTGACAGTTATTGATTAATATGTTGTGTCTCTGGCTAACTTAACAATCCATAACACTAAGTAATATATATGTACAGCTTCCAATAGTAATTTAAATGAGCTATATTATTTTTAAAGTAAACATGGACAGCCAAAGATTTCTTCATTCATTAAGTGCAGGGAGGGCTATAGAGGAGAAACAGGGACATACTGCTCTCTCCCTCTAACAGCATTTCCTAGATCTTTCCCTTTATTTCCAGAAAGAAAAAAAAAAGATTATTTGGTCAGGGAGCCAGCATTGTAGCAGCATTCCTACTTCATCACCTGTCCCCCTCGTGAGGGCTCATATAAGACAAATTGGCTGGGGTTCCCTAGAACCAACAAAGCAACAAGGAAAGTGTGAAAATTTTGCTCTATTGTTATTGCTTTTTCACAGGTTCCTCTGATCTGTGTCTCCTCGTTCAAACTCAGAAAGGGATGCAACCTATAGGGATATGAATCCATTTGAAAAATGTACATTAATATGTTTACAGATTCTTTTCATAATATGAAATCCACACAAAAAGAATAGGAAAAATTTGCAGAAATAGACTCACACAATGGAGAGCTAGAGAATTATACATACGCAAGTACTTTACAAAATGAAGAAAACTGCCTTTACATATTAGGAAATAACCAACCAAAACTTGATCCTTTAGTGTATTATTCATTGCTTCTTCAAATATATGCAATACAAAACAGTTTAATTTTCCTGTGTATGTTTATCCAGGGAGAGTACCTAAATGCCCAAAAGGCACTAGAACCCACCTGATCTTGGAAGCTAAGCCAGATCAGCCCTGATTGGTACTTGCATGGGAGACTGTCAATGAATACTAGACGCTGTAGGCTACATCTCAGAGGAAGTGGCAAAACCACCTCTGAGTATTCCTTTCCTAAGAAAATCCAATGAAGTTCATGGAGTTGCTGTAAGCTACCCAGTGATTTGAAGGGCACATACACAAACATGTGTATGCAGGGTCCAGGTCCTGTCCACCAGTGGTCCCATCTTCATCCACCACAGGATGTGATCCCCTTAAATACTTCATCTACTGTGCTACTTACTTTCTTTGGTGCCTGTATTTATTGGAGATAGTAAACCCATTCAGAGGAATACATTCCCTAAAAATCTTCACTAATCAAAATCTTCCCTCGAGAATAAGGGTGGGCACCTTTGAAAAACCTGAGGGCAAAATATCCTCTCCCAGCACTGCTGCAGAAATGTCAAAAATGTCAACTTACTCTAAATAAAATCAACCCAGGAATGTCTAGACACTTGGGTTTTAGTTCTGGAGTTCTGGGCTTGAGGGAATTAACCCCTTAGTTTAACTCCAGATGGCAGAAATGTCTCTGGAAATCTCAGGTTTTGTTCCTGTACAAAACCAATTCTATTTTGGAAATCCTTATAATGTTTTCCTCATTATGAAGTATTTTCTGGGAGCTTGTGGTATTAGCGAGGTCTTTAATCTCCATTCCCCGATCACTTTAAATCAGCCCAATATTTTCTGAAATGAAATGTATTAGATACTTTCCTATGTGTTTCTTCTCTCTCAGACCCAATAAAGATTGCTGCTGAGTAAGCACAGCTATTGTCTCCAGGATTCAAATTCAAGAGAGATCTAGTGAGGGAAAGAGGAACATTGCCCCACACACGAAAAGATCCTAACACTGATCTAGTATATCATTACTAAAGCATTTCAGCATTTTGACTGTACCTCAACAGCGGCAGTAGCAGTAGTTATACAAGAGAAAGAGGAGGGGGAATTCTGAAATATTGCATGAGAGTGGATGTGACACATAATCAGAAGGAGAGGGAAAGGGAAGAACACAAGGGCATGAGAGAAACCCAAGATATCTAATGAAGGATGGGATGCAGGAGGACAAAAAACTTGTGAATGTACAGACACATTTTTTTTAAAGAAATGTGTCAACACTTTGAGGCAGTGTGGTTGTGCTCTAAGGCACCATTACCACCATAACCATGCACTTATAGAGGCCTTGAGGAGCTAAAAACCGCATTCCTCAAAATTTTTCATCACAGTGCAAACATTAGAGTCCTTGGGATTCCAGGCTACAAAACCTGCCTTGGGAGTCTCCTGCCTCACATGGGCTGCATGTTGTCCAGCCCTGATCTACACAATGGGTTAGACAACTAGTTATGGAATATATATATAGTTTCAGGAGTCCAACTTGCGACCTATAAACCACAGCAGCTGCATCTAAACCTGCTCAGTCCCTTTGACGTCAACTATACCCTGCCAAAGTTGCATTACCTCAGCATAACACCAAGAATGTCGATATGTGTGCCTAGCTTTAGGGCTGCTGGTAAAATAGCAATGAGAAAATGGGATTAGGTAGACAGGCTGCTATCAGCTACCCACCAGGTTTGCAAGCTCTCCAAGTCAGGACTCATTTTCTTTATTGACAACAGAAAGTAGATACCTTTAGTAAAGCAAGATAAACCCAGAGCTACTGAATAAATAATGAGGGTTAATGAATAATTTAATCTCAGCACTAGAATGCCTTTTAAAAAATATCTCTGTTAGGCTGCAAAACATTTGGAATGTGGCTTGGTTATCATGGAGGAGTTATTCTTACTAGTTAGCATCTCTTAAAAAACTCCCTCAGTATTCTCCCCCGCCACAGAAAAAAAACAAAAAACCTTTACAAAAACATGGATGTAATCTATCATGTAATGGGACCATCTGATTTGACATAGTGAATTGGGGAAGAAAGGTTTCAGCTGGATGAGGTAGTTCTAACGATGGGATGAAAGAAAAGAATTTGGCCTGTCCCCAAGGTTTTGTGTCTTGTTTCTTTTGCCAAGTACAGAATAAAATGCTACCAGGTATATCCAATTAAGATACTGTAGAACTGTAAGCATCTCTGGGGAGTTTGATATCCCCCCCTTTTTTTTAGGGCTGATAATAATGCTTCTAATGTATGCAATAAGGCAATCGTAAACTGATGTGTTCCTACTTTTTTTTTTCAGAACAAAGTCCTCAGGAGTTTGGGAAATTGTGATGTTGGATCACATGGAGCACCTATAGCCAGGAGAGGTTCTTCTTTTCAGACTTTTGTGTTTCATATGATGAGAGCAACAGTCAAGGAGGTGTGGCTTGGCTTGCTCATTCCCCTTCCCTATGCATTTATTGCAGCTAACATTGTATATATCATTATATATCATTGTATATACATGCTGATTACAGCTAAAGTTGAGCCTCAGGATAGAAATCACAGAAAGCAAACTGCTGGGCCAACAAAACAATACTGTGAACAAAAACACACCATAAAACCAATTGAAATACTAAAACTACTACTTTCAACATTCAAACCACTTTTTAGCTGTGTTCCTTCAAGTAATTTCTGACTTATTGTGACCTTAAGGTGAACCCATCATGGGGCTTTCTTGGCAGAATTTGTTCAGAGGGGGCTTGGCCTTGCCTTCTTCAGAAGCTGAGAGATTGTGACTTGCCCAAGGTCATCCAGTGGGTTTCCATGGTTGAGCAGGGATCATTGAACTACAAGTCTGCTCTCCAGATTTGTAGTTCAGTGCTCAAATCACTAAACCATGCTGGCTCTCTACTGATCACATCTACTCATGATAAAAAAGGCCAAAATTGGAGAGCTATATCTTATTCCTATTCTGAAAAGGCAAATAGGTATGGGCAAATCCTAACCCTGAAGGGCAAGCAGTCTGCTATGTGGAAGCAATACAAGAAGAAGAAATTTTCAGGCATTTTTTTTCAGGGATATAAAGACATTTGCAAATTTCGTTATCCTCAACAAATCAAGTTGCACCATTGACAAAACTGTCAACTGCACTGAGTCCTTCAATGCCTGCACAAGAACAAAAACAAGTGCTTTTGCACAAAGCAAGTATTTTTGTGTACAGGAACAAAACTACCAATTTTTCTTTATTGTCAGCAGCAATAGCTGAACAAAGCAAAATGAAAACAAAAGACAACCTCAGCAAAATTGTTTTAGTTTTTTGTGCAAATCATTATTTATTCTGCAGAACGTACAATGGCCAAGATCCTATGTCCTCTATTCTTGATCCCCCTCCATATTCATAGCACCTACCTCTCTCCTGATATGGCTTCCCTGACACAAGAGTTTAATGGTCAGAAAGTACTTGGGATGGCAAGCAGTTTCTGCCTATGGTCCTACACTGATAAAGATCACATTATCGTCCAGGATAATCTCCCAGGGATGATTTCTTTATCATGCATTCAGTTTTAAAAACAGGGTCAGATACTCTATCCATTCTTGCTCTTCTTGGCCACTAAATGGCTCTGTTGGCTCTGATGCAGAGCTCTTTCTGAAAAGTAGTGAGATGAGCCTCTGAGGTTTAGCAATGGTGGAGTAGGCCTCTTCGGGGAAGTGAAAAGATCTTTGGGCCTGATGGTTTGCCAAGGCCCTATTTGGCTTGCAGACCCTGTTGCTGTTGGGTGATCACTCCTCACTTATTTCCTCTTAGTCCCAATAGGCTAGATTGGGCACACTCAAGTTGACTTCAGTCCAGTGCACACCGTACCCAAAAAAACAATCGATTTTAAGTGTTGAACTAGTGATTAGTCCCCTTAAACCACTAATAGCAGACAAGAAAGGCAGTGGGATGTCTAAGAGAAAAGGACTGGTTAAGAATGCCCACCTCTAGAGTTACCAGTTTAAGAAGGTGAAGGTGATGGGATGGTGGCTGTCTTAGTTAGGTTGGAGGCTTTAGAAAAGGCTGAGCCCCTCCCAATTAATATGTGATCCCAGCTGGCATGGAGAGAGGAAAAGGAGGGGCATGAATATTATTAAACAAATTTTATCTTGCATAGATGCCTTGGAGAAATGCAGTCAGATTGAGGACATTTTTTTAAGAGATGGTGAGAATGACTCAGTGGCCCAGTCAGCAGGTGAGAATAGCAGTGCCTATGAGCCTAAATGATGGACCGAATTTCAGGTGAGCATCATTACACTATCACAGATGCACAGAATTGGTCCTGGTGGGTTTAGGATATCCCTGATGGTCAAGTTCTTCTCAGTAACAACAACATAGAAAGGCAGCCCGGGGTGATAGACTTCCTATTAAACACAAGTGTGGTTTTGGCCAAGTGCAAATGCCCCTTTGGTATGGTTACCCACAGGTATCCTGCCATTTGCAGTGGTTTTGGGGTATGTGGTTAGTAGTCAGCAACCCATTTGTCTTCTGTGCTGCTATTTTGTATGGGGAGCAGAAACTTCCTCTAGGGCAGATATTTCCAGACTTTTCATGTTGGTGACACACTTTTTAGACATGCATCTTTTTGCGATACAGTAATTCAGTTTTACTAGCAAACCGTAGGTTAAACTAACCCCTTATAAGTGATACAGACACATACATATATTGTAATAATGAAATGTATGGAGACACACTATATCTCATGAAAACATTTCATTTATATTTTTTAAAATATATGATTTACAGCAGAGTCTCGGTTATCTGACCTGTGGTTATCCGGCCCTCCGGATTAACCGACGCCACAGCTGCCTGGGGGCGTGGCTGTAGGCATTTCCGCACCCTCAGACATGCTCCAACACTCCCCAGCCCCTGCCGACATGCCCCTGACACCCCCCCAAAATGGCGGCCACCACGGGCCTCCGTGTAATCCGACCCTTTCAGTTATCCGACCCTCCGCCTGCCCATTTAGGTTGAATAACCGAGACTCTACTGTATAAATAACATACATTTCCTAGGCTTGGGTGTAGGGGGGTCATTCTCGGCCCAGGGACACACTGACACACTTCAGGTGACACACTAATGTTTCGCGACACACCATTTGGAAAGCCCTACTCTAGGGGATCACTCTTTATAGACCTCTAGAGAGAATCCTGCATGGCAATCACATAGACATCTTCAATATTCTTTATTGTGAATTGGATAAAAAGGATAAAGAAGAGTTGGATGATAAGGGGAAGATAGAACCCTGTAGGCATAAAGTAGATAGCATCTGAGGAAACTAGTTGCCTGGGTTGTTCATGTACACTGGTGTTATTGTATGTGTGCAACCCTGGAGGACTTTCTTGCTTCTCCAGTGCATAGACATCATCTATAGGGTATACATAGACTTCATAGGGCCAGCCTGGCTTCTTTACAACAAGGCTTTACATATTAGGGTGACTATTAACCTCATTCTAAAATTGGACCAAATGCAGCCACAGTTTGGATGCAAATTATGACCAGCTCAAGATGAGAGGTCACACAGTGGCCAGAAGGCCAAAGCTGGGATGAGTTCTAAGACACAGGCTATAACAAGTGCCCAGCATTAGCTGTTATGCTGGGATTTGGGGAGCAGAGTGCTTTGTGCGTGCCAGCCTTGCCAATTCTCCCATGAGTGTCCAGTTTGTGGGGGAATCCTATTTCTTTTGGAACTGCCGAAAAAGGAAAAAGAGCTGGCAGACCTAAGGAGCAACAATCAGGTAGGCAGGGATCGGGGGTACCCCCCACACCTCCAGAAAGGACCTAGTCCAATCAATTTGGAGAGGTTGGAAGTTCTTTGCAGTGTTACTGAGAATCAAGTTGTAGCCTGCTATCTGAGGGAAGGGTTTAGAGAAGACTTTCAGATTCCACTTCAAGGAATCTACACCCCCTTTTATTCCATTCTGTCAATGATGCCTTGCTGAACTCTGCACTGTGCCCTATATATCTTCTGATGCAGCAGTTTGGAAGGTGCATAGAAATGGAGCAGGAGCATCTAGAGGATGTAATGATATTCAGCCCTACTGTGCAGCTGAAAAGTGATGGGCAAAATCACCCTTAGCTTTGGAAAATCAATTTATTCTCTCTGTTTTTTTAATTTAAAAAGTCTAATTTATTTTGAGTATAGTTGTACATCCAGTCTGGACTTTTCCATGCTTTCCCAATGACATCAAATGAGAGTGCAATGGGTAAAGAATACTCAGACTCTACTCTTAAAAAAACAAACAACCCTCTAGTTATTCATCTTACCACTGTAAGCAACAAAAGTCTGCAACAGGGTTGGGAACTGTTTAGCCTATGGGCCACATGCAGTCCTTAGAGTCACTGGGCTCAGCCCCTCAACCATCACAGAACACCATCAAGCCTGTCTTGTAATCATTATTTTGTGGCCAGCCCTTCCCCTAATCTTTGGCTGAAAAAAAAACCTCCAAGGCATGTAGATTTGTACCTAAACACTCCACAAACAGCATAAAATCTAATATATAAAAGTCAAAGTTTGAGAGTTTGTCTACATCAGGCAGGTGAAGACCTCATGTGGTTGGCTGTGTCAAGTGAGAAGACCTCATATGATTGGCTGCCTGTGAAGAATCTATGGAATTCTGGGGCTGGCAGTTTAGGGAGAGGCCTTTAGAATTCTCAGCCAGAGAGCTCAGGCCAGTTGCTATGGTGATGAGGCCTAGTAGCAAGAAGGAGGAGGACAGTGTATGTCCCTCAACAACCCAACCTCTGTATGGTAATAACTCTGAATACAAATTGGATTGGGAAATATGGGGGAAAGTTACAGGTATTGGACAAGGCAGCTGGCGGAACTACAGACACAGGGTCACAAATTTGTGTATTTCAACTGCATCTAATTCCTAAAGTAAAGTATTTCCTAAGGTATTTCTAACAAGTATTACCTATGAGAAAATAAAATCCCAGGCAACGCTGGGTAAATAAGCTAGATTTATCCTAAAAGTGACCAGAATGTCCTTTTGGTCTTGGAATATGATGGTGGCATGTGCATATCTCCAGCCTATAACTTCAAATTTATTTCTGTACTGTAAGATTATCCAAAACTTGTGAAAGTTACATTTGTTGACTATGTATCTCCCCTTGAATGTCACCACTAAGCTTGGTGGGCAGTGAGTTTGTGCATTCTAGTCCCCTTCTCCCAAAAATAGTTCCCAAGAATTGGGCTTATGATAGCTTTTTGCTTGCTGTTTGTACTCAAATACCTTGCATGTAATATATATATACTAGGTATAATTAATAAAATTCTCTGCTAGGAATTGAAACTTAAACTGCCTGCTTGATACAATTTAAGAAGACTTGATCAAGTCTCATATTTAGATATACTCTGCGTGTTGGTAAAGACTGTGTCTGTTGGATAGAATCTCTCAGCAGCCCTAGCCACCATAGTGATCTCCTATCTTGACTTTTCATTGACTGAAATCATTTTGTGAATGATACAGGAAACCATTATTTTGTTTCAGCAAAGCTTCACATACTTTCCTCTATTTGTTTTAAATATTAAAACCCTGCATAGAGGTAAATCCTCCTCACAATATATGGAGAATTAAGCAAGTAATTTCTCAAAGCAATAATGGGCTGTTTGGTATATAATTCCCCTCACATACTGAGCTAAAAATGAATCCCATAAATTATATGTGACTTCTCCCTAAGTGTCGGTAAAGATTTCAAACACTTTGCATTTATTTACATTTGAATTTCAATAAACGTTGAATTTGCAGAATAACTTCTGTGTACGTGTAATGTGCCTATATAGTCTATAGAGGCCTTATTCAGAAAACAACAGAGAAGATGAATTAAGACTACTTAGTAAGCACAGTATATTATCTCCAAGATGAATGAAAATAACATAAAAATATTATATTAATTCCTCATTAATATAACAGCTCTATATGCAATCTTATCTTAGTTTGAGCTCTTCTTAAAATCATAACCAGTTCAGAACTTGTCAAAATTCCTTTTTTGGGCTGCAGCCTCTCAGAATCTCACAGAACCTGAGTCTGCTGGTTAAAGGATATGGTGAATTTTAGTTAAAAACTTTAGTCAAATGGTGGACCATTTGTAAAGTTGTCAGTGTGAAATTCCCATAGAAGAGGGAATTTCATCAGGTGTTGTTTGCCATGCAACCAAGTGACAAGCAAATAACAAGCAACACCTTCTGAAATTCCTTCTGCACAGCTATAAAAAATAGAGGAACCCTCTCCAGTTTTCATTTTGGGAATTCTAAATCATAGGTCTTTCTATATTTGTAATAGCCCTAACTGGGACTTTTAATCAAATCAGCGAAAGATATGGAACAACATCACCAAAGAGAACACTGATTTGTATAAAAATTACATATACTAAAATTGATGGGACCAGGGCCAAGAGATACACCAGAAGAGGAGGAGGGAGCAAAAACGGCCTCTCTCCAAAACATAATTCTGACAATGAGAGGGTTTGAACACTTGAGAAAGGCTGGCATGGAACAATATGCTATGGATCAGTACTATTGAGTACTGAGAAATAACAAGTTGCAGACAACTACGTTGTTCTTGTAATTTGTTCCTTTCTCCAAAATTGAAGACACAACTAAATTATATTATAACAGTAACTTACCAAGGGATAATCTCTCTCCTTTTGCTGTTTAATTTTCAAGTGACTTTTTATAGTTACCAGTATGTGGGTTCACTAAGTGTTGGTGGAGGCATATCCGATGGTGCAAGTGCTAGCACATGATGTGCCTTGTGCTCTGTTGTGGGTGTTGAGGTGAAGATGAGGTGGAAGGAAAGTATGCTTTATACAATAGGCCTGTGGTGGTGGTTGTGTGCCTTCAAGTCATTTCTGACTTATGATGGCTGTATCATAGAGCTTTCTTGGCAAGATCTTTCATAGGTGTTTGCCGCTGCTCTCCTCAGAGAAAGTGTGACCTGACTAAGGTCATTTAGTGGGTTTCTATGGCTGAATGGGGATTTGAACCATGGCTTCCTGGAAGGTTAGTCCAACACTCAAACCACTACACAACACATCATTCACATTTTTAAAGTAGGTGAGAAACCATCCAGTTTATCTCCTTTAGAAAAACTGTGAGATGGATAGGGAGATAAAATTGCATCAACAATGACAATGTACTATAGTGGTAGCTCCTTCTCTGGAACCATAGCTGTTTTTTTTTCCAGACTGGTACAACTTGAGGTGACAGAACTGTTCAAGTGCCAAATTATATAGGGTTTGAGGTAGCCTTGTTCCAGATGCTTTAGTGCTACTTATGGTGCTTCCATTGCAGATAGGCACCCAAATATTCAGTTCACAGTTAATGTTGGCTTTCAGTTTTACAACAAACCTCCAGTCTGCACATACAGGCTAGCGTGATGCTATCTCCTTTGATCCTCTACTTGCTCAATCTGCTTCCCACTGTGCTGGCTCACAATTTCATTTTAATAGTTAAGTAGTTTGGACATCATTAAAAGAACTGTGTCTGGAGGCAGTGATATGCTGCTGATCAGTTTGTAAAGTCATTCCATGAAAAAGTTCACAGTTCTTGCCTGATATTATATGGTAAAAAAAAGTCTCATTAAAAACAACTTTTATAAATTTCTCTTCCTCCAACCCATATGAATGAATTAAGACAAGAATAATTTCTAGAGACTTGGTCCTTCTCTATTAATTAACAATTTCTCTTTTAATATAATTTCATATTGGTATTCTTCCTTCTCTGCTTTGTTCAGGTCTCTAAAGTTTTCAAGCAGTCTTGTCCACTCCACATTTTACAATAAGTGGCTGGGATTTTGATGAAAGTTATGTGCTCATTCAGTAGGAGGAAACACTTAGTTGAAGGAGTGTCTGAGACCTTTTTATATATATATATATGTACTTGTGGATATGGGCATTGGTGGAAGTAGGTTTTATCTTTTATCTCCTTATTGGTGCATTTTTATTTGATGAATCTTAATATTTCACATAGAACATTTACCCACCTTTGTCCAAAGCAGATAATGTGTACAATCAGCACAATTAAACAGCAGAATCTCAGGATGCAAGTCAAATTTATCCACTGTTGTCCACTGTTGATGATTTCATTGATGATCCAAGTGAAAGAAAAGTTTGAATGGCAGCAACTACAGTCTACAAAATTTGTTTCGCATTAACTTTTGTGCAAAATAGGCAAAAAATTTGAATCTTCCCCAAAATGAGGCAGTTTGTCAATCAGTCTCAAACTTAGATGAAAATGTTCGAAATGACATCCCAACTTCCAATACTAAGTTTGGTCAAATTTGGTTCTTAAATGTATATTCTAGAGCAAAACCTACAATGGGTTTGTGCTTGGGAGGTACTCTAACAATATTCCTCAGTTTCATGAGATAAAACACTATCTTGTGATTTTGTGATCAAGCATGTGTTCTTGCATAGATCTATGGGCCACATGTGGCCATTGGAACCTCTAAATGAAGCCCTTGAACCCCCCCCCCGAAGCCCCACAAACCCACAGATCCCCAAATTAGTTTTGGGGGCCTTTTTTGGGCATTTTTCCCCAAACCATCCCAAACCACCTGAAATGCAATGTTTTCGTTCTTATAACCTCCCCAGACCTCCAAATCTCAGGAAATCAAATCAAATCAAAACAAAAACACCCCAACAATTTTTTTAAAAAGAGCCCCAAATCAGCCAAAATGGCACTGGTACAATCTACCATGAGGGACATAGAGATTTAAAAAAAGTTCTCTGCCCTGTCTCAGTTGCCTACCCTTGCACAGACAAATAGACTTGTATAGACCCGCAAACACTTCCAATTATAGCCTAGAACCTTACTGGAGTCTTACGGACGTGAAAGTTCCCAAGTTTCTGTTCAATGCAGAATGTCTACATTCAGTTCAATGTTGCATAAGTCTAGTTGTACATATGATGCAATCATGCATAGAGATGCATATTCAGATGTGGATGCTCATATTTATGAATATAGCATTTAGGCCCTTTCCACGCACAGTTATTAAGGCAGGCCAATGCATCTTGCCACGGAGGTCTTCTGCACCTTCAAGCAGACTAGGTTCAGTTTATTCACCTTCATTTTGCATGTAATTCTGACTAAATGCACCCCCATGTGGTAAAGTGTGCTATTTGAAAACTGGAAGAAACCAGTTTTTCAATTTTCCAGATCAATCCAATTCATATTTTCACAGTGGTGCAGACACATACATTCATGCCAATGAGAATTGGTGGTCAGAGGAGGGCTCATGGGAGGGGCCAGGAGGTAGTATGGACTTAAGCACATATGCACGTACTCAATGACATACTAAACCACTGGGGAAAAAAAGGCCAATCATAGCTGATGGGGCGGGGTGAGGGGAGTAGCGGGAGTGGCCATGGTGGAGGCAGTGTGGATTCATGAACTCGCACTCCTCTGAATCAGAATGGAACATATGCAGTAGCTGTGCAGAAGGAAAATGAGGGAAAGTCTGCCTTGTTTTGAGCCCAGAAAATCCGGTAAGAAATGCCACGAACCGATTCACCAGCCTCGTCTGGAAAGGGTCTTAGTTTCACATGTGGATGTGCACTAATCTGTGCAATGTTGCATTCAACACCAGGATTGCAAAGCAATAGATTCAAGCTGCAGGAAAGGAGATTCCACTTGAACTTCAGAAAGAACTCCCTGACAGTCACAGCTGTCCAGTAGTGGAATATGCTGCCTTGAAGGGTGGTAGAGTCTCCTTCTTTGAAGGTTTTTAAGCAGAGGCTGGATGGCCATCTGTTGAGAATGCTTTGATGGGTGTTCCTGCATAGCAGGGGTTAGACTTGATGGCCCCTGGAGTCTCTTCCAACTCTATGATTCTATGTATGAGCGGAGGAACCATTGGTTTGTTGGATGTTTTGACTTGGAATATTATCTCACTTGGGTAATAATGAGAATACATGGGGGTAGGGCATAACATTGGCAGGTCCATTTAGGCAGTCTAAGGTCTTAGTCCAGGGTGGCATCTGTGGCCATTTCCACACCTGACTGGGTGTCATGCCCCAGACAAACCAGGCAGCAAATTAGCAGGCTGGAGGAGTAGTGTTTTCCTCATAGCAAGGATAGAGAGGGAGTAGTCCAAACAAATCTGAATCCAAGCCATGAGACCAAAATAAAGTCAAGTCCAAGCCAAGAGTCCAAAGTTCCAGAGTATAACAATTCACAAAGGCAAACCAGAATTGTTGTCAGACAGACAGAGGTCCAAAGAGAGTCAGTGTTCAGTAAATAAGGTACCAGCACAGGGCTGCAATGACCAGGAAGATGAGTTGTCAACCCTGGGGAGATAGGCCAGCTGTTTGTCTTATATGGGCTAATGATGTTGATGCAAGTGGTCCTTCATTAAGGCTCATTTGCTATATAAACATGCTGAACACCTGAGCCCCTCCTTTTCTCGGCATCTTTCTGTCAAGGTAGATGCCTTTGTAGCTTCATCTTCTGACATTTGTTGCTGCTGGGCCAGTTCCTCCTGCTCAGTCCCCTGCTCTTGGTTGTCATCCTCCTCTGGGCACACTTCTGCCTCAGACTCAGAATCTTCCTCCTCACTTTCAGGGTCTCCAAGGCAGGGCATGACACCAGATTGCACCAACACCCTGTTGCAATTCTGGCAGCACCTTTGCCCAGAAGGGAGCACAATGCAAACACTCCCTTTCTGCACCTGGCCAGCTGCTTGAGGAAGGGAGCACAAGTGACACACACCTTCCTTCTGCAGCACAGCCAGCCTCTTTCTCATGCTGTGCTGTGGAAGGAAATGTGTGATCACACTTCTGCCCCTTCCACAAGGCCGGGGGTGATGGGAGTGTCACAAGATTGCTGGCGCTTGATGGATTTTTTCCATTGAGCGAATACCCCACAATTGTGATGCATGGAGACGCACTTGGTGCAGGACTGTAACAATATCATATAAAAGTACGACCCCCGGACTGCTGCCATCTCATCCCCATAGCAGAACTGTGATGCCATGGGGAAATGTCCTGTGTTGCTCTTAGCTATGGTGAGTCCAGTGTTCAGCTTTGTCTGCAGGATGTCTCCATCAATAAGAACAGATTGGATCCCTGAGGAAATGATAACCTATAAAATATAAACAGGGGATTGATCTTTAATTTATCAATGCAATCCCCTGCTCTTGGTTGTCATCCTCCTCTGGGCACACTTCTGCCTCAGACTCAGAATCCTCCTCCTCACTTTCAGGGTCTCCAAGGCAGGGCATGACACCAGATTGCACCAACACCCTGTTGCAATTCCAGTGCAATGCATCTCTGCAATCCCTTTAACACCAGTTTATAGTTTCCCAAGGTCATTAACACCTCATTAACACATACCTTTGCAGTTTAAAATATTTTACATTTAATCCACTAGAGACTATACAAGGTGGCCCCCTTTTTTCTGAAAACAGTCCAGTATCTTTGACACAGAGGGACGAAAGGCAAATTGTTGCAAACTGCATTGTTTTTATCATCATGGCTGAGTGTGTACTGCATGAACTGAATTTCTTTCTTTCATGCAAGAACTCTACCTCCTTCCAGGCAAAGAAAAGTGGAAAAACTCTGTATCTGGGGAAAAACATCTATTCATTTATTTATTTAGCAGTCCACTATTTGTTTGGAACTGTACTGACTTAAAGACAGTGCATTCTAAAAATAAGAAGTGAGAGATCAGCTCTTGATGAAAGGGAGCCATGTTTTATGATACATTTTCTTTTTCTTTTTCTTTACATTTTCAGGTTTCTTCCCGCTCACTTTTACTGAACATTGAATTTTATGGATTTTTTTTTTTTGGCAACTGGCTTCTTGCCAAAAAGAAGTTACTGGTGCCTGCTTCTCTTCTTTTTGATGTTCCATGACCCAGTCAATTCATTTTTACACTGGCAGACATTTGTTCTGATAAGTTGATGAACTTTTGGTAGATTAAGCACTTTCTGAATAGTGTTTTTAAACTTTTACTGCTTTTATCATTAGTTCAAATTATGTATGTCTTATGAAGGTATTTCAGAGTGTATATGTGTATAAATCGAATATTAAACCTACCTAGATGAAACGCACTGAAATTAATTGGATTTGTTAGTCACACCTAATTTAAGGCCCATTAATTTCAGCAGATCAACTCTAGTTGGGACTAACATTATGTTTAGCTCATTAGATCTCTCCTTTATCAAAAAAGGAGAGATCACTGGCACAAAGGGAAAGGATACACACCTACTTAACTAAAGGAAATATCTATAAGTGCTGAAACTGTAGAAAGGTGAGTAAGGGATGTATGGGAGGCCATTTTTCCTGTCTTTTCGAACTCAGACAATCTGTGTTTATGAATCACTCAGGATAGCATAATGCCATTAGAAAAGCTATTTGATGGATGTTCTTCTGAGCTATTTTTCTCTGCAGATATGGTTCACCAATAAGGCACCTATAAGGACAGAACCAATCTGCTACTTGGTGTGTTGATGAAAGCTCAGACAGATGTATATCATTAGTTCCCACCCTGGGAAAAAAATGTTATGTGAAAGCCATACGGACTACCTATAGTTCTAGTCTATTGGTAAAAATAACATGAAAGAGGAAATATGAAGGCAAAAGGAATAGATAAGAAAGCATCAGCCGTTCAGTCCCCCTAGGTATTATACCTTCCAGTGTGCACCATCTGACTGACACACTTCTCCATATGTTGAGGAGGAGTAACAACTATTCCCAACTAACTCATGATTATGCTTTCATTATTTCCCTTTAATCTCCTCAGAGTTCCCAAAGGATCTTGTAGCTGGTGAGACAGGGCCATTTGGGCTGCTCTGCAAAATACCGTACCATTGTGGAAGTATATATTCTTTCAAAGCTGGTGAACTTTTGTATTTTCATCTGTACTGTAATATTAAATTAATTCTTTACAATTCGATTTTGTTTTCCTGTCACTTAAAATCATGTAGAGCCTGAAGACCTTTCTGCTTTACAACATCTCAAAACAACAGCTGAAAATGAAAATTCAAGAATTCAGATCTGGAGATTATAAAAGTTTTCACACAATTTTCTGACATTTGGATTGGCTTAATGAAGATATTTTTTGCAGTATGGATTTGTGATGGAGTTAATTATAATAGACACTTTTAAAATGAGCTAGAATGAGAAAGCAACCAGTTTTTATAGTGCAATCAGATGTCACAAGGCAGAAGCTGATAAATATGAAACATCACTTAAAATAAAGACTTGCAGTCAATTGGGTTTCCCAAAGGCATGCTTTACTTCTGGAAAAATGTGAAATTTAGAAGCTTTGAAAAAACATTAAACAGTTGAGTTATGACAAGTCCATGTCTTCTGATCAAGTTTGCAAACACTTTATGCTTATTTAAAATGCATGTTGGGAAACAATCCTAAAATGCATGTTGGGAACCAGTCATTAACTTCTGGGAAGGGCTCCAGGGTGTACAGGTAGCAGTAGCAGCTGGAGTAACCTAAATGAATGGGTCGGTGAATCTACCCTGTTAGGACCCATGTCTGGCTATCAGTAATGGTATGGTTTGGATGGGCACCATATCTAACTGCATCATGTTTAATTAGCAACACACAATAATTAGCACTGATATCAAAATTGAACCTGAAAGTGACTGGGAGGTCAAACCTACCAAAGGAGAATTCTGTCTGTGAATATGAGAAAGAAAGGTAGGTCAGCCTCAGGGACCCTCCAGGTAAGACTAAGTCATTTGTCAGGCAAGTAGATGCTGTTTCTGTGGATAATAAGCTTAAGTTGAAGCTGAAGCTTTCCCAGAGAACACAATAGCTAGAAGCCCACAGGACACTGATTGACTTATACCCATCCCCTGTGCACTTGGATTTTTTGCCTTTCCTCGTAGCACCCACAATAGACAGTTATTACAACACCCACTATGTCTTTGTAACCCAAACACTGTGAACATTAGTGGGTTGATAGTCCAGTGTATGCACTACAACTCCCATAGTTCTGCACCTGGAACGGCACATATCTTCCACTGCCACAGACTGTTTTTCAGGTAGAAATATCCCTGACTCCAGGCTTCTCAGTGCAGTTTCTCACATATATGAATACCACTCTGTTTGTCTGTTTCCTGACCAAGAACTGTCTTTAGGTTCTTTACCTAAGTCACGCCGCTGCTTTTCTCCACTTCTCTCCAGACATGGTAATTATTGCCTGATTCCTTCACAGTTTCTGCCCCACTTTCCTCCCTTCTCTTCAGCTAATTCTTGTGTGATTTTGTGCGTGCTTGAACTGTTGCATGTGCAAGTGAGTTTATTTCAATAAAAACATTTTAGTTCACATTTTACTCTTTGGTTGGTGTTTTTCCTGTATGAACCTATAAACATTGGTAGAAAAGGTCTTGCTAAATTGTCCTCCTCTTGCAAGTTTCTTAAACTTTGAGCTAATTCATCTTCCACTTTTGGAAAGAGGTACTGGGATTGCGGGGTGGCCCTTGTGGAACCTATGTTTTGGGGTAACAATGCTAGGTTTTTGTCCAGACTTGAAATGAACTATGAGAGGCACTGGCTCTATATTGTGGATAAAGTTCAGCACCTTTCACAGCTCCATTAAAGTTTGGACTAAAACTCCAATCACATCCACCACCCCACTGAACTGAAATACCCTAGCCACCACTGGCCTTAAGATGCAGCCAATATTCTCCAAGGCAGAAAGAGGGGTCATCAGGTGGAGGCCTCCCATGATATTCTGCTGCATAACCTGCTGGCCAGTAGTATCCTTGAGGCAATGGAGGCAGAAAAGAGCATTTAGAAGGTGTGTTGGTGATATGTCAGGAACAGGATGAGCATCCTTGCTCTCTCATGTGACCCCCAAAGGCCTAATAATATCCTAGAACCACCATAATTAATTCCTTCTCATTGTTGTCAATGAAAAGGGACTTAATTAGTCAAAACTCCAGCTCAAAAACCAACCTCTCAAACCCCCAAACATATGCCCCACCCATCTTTGCTGGCAAATCTCTGGAAAACATTGGATGCTCCCTTGCAAATTCTTCCACCAATCCTCCCAGAAGTGCTACATAAGGTTGCTCTATAAAATAATTTATCTCATTACAGTATTCCCTTAAATTAATCCAGTCCAGTGACCCAAAAGGGGGAGGGGAATCTAACCCAAAAGGAGAGAAAAAAATCAGAACTTACTTTCTGACAGTTTTGATCCATTAGTTACAGTGGTAGCAGAGAGAAATGGGAAGAAGTCATTCTTTGGTTGACTACTGGAGAAAGCTGATCAGCTGAGAGTCTTGATTTCTGCCAAATCTGCTTACAGTAAGAAGTAGTGGATTTAACCCTAAATCCAATTGTTGGATCCAACAAGAATAGACCCCTGGAATCAATATGAGTTTAATAAGTGTGCACTTCAGTAAGTTCCATTGCTTCAATATCTCTACTCTAGCTTGATTAGCAATTGGATTTAGCCAGTAATATTTAGCCCTTGATATAAATATTAAGTCTTGAAGGGATTGTGCTGGCTGACAGGATCCTTCCAGTTTGAATTCAAGGTGCTGGTAATAACATTTGAAGCCCTATACAACTTGAGACATTGAGCCCTGCTGGCACAGTGCTTAAATGCCGGTACTGCAGACTCAAGGTTGTGAGTTCGATTGTGTTGGGCTCCAGGTTGACTCAGCCTTTCATCCTTCTGCAGGTCGGTAAAATGAGTACGCAGCTTGTTGGGAGCAATTAACCAATACATTGTAAACCGCTTAGAGGGCACTTAGCTGATAAGTGGTATAGAAATACACATGCTATTTCTACTTGAGGAAGCACCTCTCTTTCCTATGCCTAAGTCTACTGTTCCCCCCTCCATCCCACCAGTGGGAGAAATACATTGTGATAGGACATGAGAAAGGACCTTCTTTGTGGTGGTCTCCAGTTATGGAAAGCTCTCTCCTTGGGGCCTGATTGGAGCCAATGCCAGTATCATTTCAATGCCAAGTCCAAACTTGGCTTTTTGTTAGAGTTTTTTGGCCTAGTTGATTTTATCCAAGCTGTGCATGCTATGGTTGCGCTATCTGAAATTGTTTTAGACTATATTTTACATTTTCTGGTTTTTTTCACTGCTAAACAATTTCATATATTTTAGCCTTTTTATATATCCAGTTATTATTTTAAATTGATTTTATTGTAACCCACCCTAAGAACTTCAAATATAGAGAGGGATATAAGTAGCTCAAAGGCACTAGGTTTCATCTGATCTTGGAAGCTAAATAGGGTCAGCCGTGGTTAGTACTTTGATGGGAGACTACCAACAGATATCAAGTACTGTAGGCTACATTTCAGATGAAGGAACTGGCAAAACTACCACTAAGTATTGTTTGCTTAAGAAAATCTTATTAAATTGACAGGTAATTTGAAGGCATACACACACACATAAATATTAAAATAGATACATACATATAAATACACCATTTCTGCACTACACTGTTATAGTGCTATTATTCCATTTTCAAGAGCCTGTGGAATTCCGGGGTTTGTAGTTTACTGAGGCCAAAGAGCTCTCTGGCTAAGAATTCTAAATGCCCCTTCTTAAACTGCAAACCCCAATATTCCATAGGATGCTGAAAGTGGAATAATAGCAGCTTATAAAATTGTAAGATATGGATGTGAAAATCCTATCTTGGAATGTTAAAGGAGTTCTTACTTCCCAGAAAAGGAAAAAGATATTTCATTATATAGAGGAGAAGAAACTAGATGTGATTTGTCTACAAGAAATTCAAGTGCAACTTTCTAAAATTCATCAAATTTGAAATAAAAAATTAGGTAATGAATTTGCTTCTGTTCCAAAAAAAAAAAAAAAAGAGGTGTAATCCTCTACGTGAACCCAAGAATAAATTCTAAAGAAATCTTCAAGGATGAGGCAGGATGTTATATAGCAGTTGAAATAAATTGGCAAAATCAACAAATTTTATTAATAGGATTATACGGCCCGCATACCAAACAAGAAAATTTCTATAAAGAATTAGATAAGAAGATCTCTGACCTAGCATACAGTAAGATAATCCTCTTTGGTTACTGGAACGGGGTGATTAATTCAAGCTTGGACAAAAAAAATCAGAAAAGAGGATAAAGAAAAAGCAAGGAAAGCTTCCCTCATCATCTGACTCGATGGTAGACAATCTTGAGTTAATCGACCCATGGTGACATCTGTATGGATCAGCAAGAGACTAAACATTCTACTCTGAAGCTCATGCTTCACTTTCAAGAATAGATATGTTTCTAGTCTCCAGGTCTATGATTTATATGGCCCTTAAGCAAGAGATATTACCGCGAACTCTTTCGGACCATAACCCAATATTATTAATTTTAAAGAAGAGATAAGAAGGTATTTTCAATTGGAGACTAAATGAGAAGCTCTTATCAGAAGACAAGTTAATAACTAAAATCAAGGATCTAACAAAATTATATTTTGAGGAAAATCTAAACAAAGGTATTAATCTTGGAACTGTATGGGGTGCTGGGAAAGCAGTTATCCAAGGCTATCTTATCCAACACAGTGCAGAGATTAATAAAAGAAAGAGAGAGAATATTCAGAAAATTAATGAAGATATAAGAAATAAAGAGAAGAAACTAAATAATGATCCAACAAATAAATCTAGAAAGAAATAAAGATGCTACAGAAACAATTAGAGACTCAAATAAACACTGAATTTAATGAAAAACTGTTATAGTGAGACAACACTATTTTGAATGGGCTTTGAATGGGCAGGCAAATGGTTGGCTCTCTGATTGAAAAAGAGAAGAGAGAAAACATTGATTACCAAAATAAAGAGTGGCAAAATCACATTTACTGATCCTTTCAAGACAAGGAAAATCTTGACAAACTACTTTTCAGCATTATATAAAGACCAAGATTTAAATGATGAATCAATAAAAATCTACTTATCCCAGCAAATTGTAAAGACCTTAACAGGAGAACAGAGGAAGATACTGAACAGTTCAATTACAATGGCAGAAGCAATTTGTAAAGCAAAAAAAGGGAAATCTCTTGGCCCAGATGGTTATTCAGCATCTTTTTATAAAACCCTTCAGCACCAGTTATCACCCATTCCTCAAAATATCATGAATGAGGAATTGCAGGGGACCATTCCCAATTCTTGGAAAGAAGCAGATATAATATTGATTCATAAAGAAGGAAGGGATCTGCTTAATGTGAAAAACTATCGGCCAATTTCCCTATTAAATACTGACTATAAACTTTTTACTGCTATATTGGCCAATAGATTAAAGAGAGTCCTTCACGAAATGATACCAGAAGAACAAGCCAGATATACCCTTGGGAGACAAACAAAAGATAATATAAGAAACATAATTAATATAATAGAGCTTTATGAAAATCATCCCCCTAAAAAATTAGCTGCCATTTTTTTGGACATCGAAAAAGCCTTTGACATCGTCAGTTGGAAATTCATGATGAATATTTGCCAAAAGATGAATATGGGAGAACAGCTTTTGAATTGGATTAAAGCCATATATTCTACCCAATTTGCACAAATTGTTGTAAATGGTCAGAAATCCGAAAAATTTAAAGTGCAAAGAGGAACGAGACAGGAATGTCCCTTATCTCCACTTGTATTTTTGGTGGTGATTGAAGTTTTGATTGCAAATATTAGAAATAACTGCAAATTAAAGGGGACCAAGCTAAGAGGTAATGAATATAAAATTCGAGCTTTTGCGGACGATCTAGTGGTCACATTGAAAAACCCGAATCATAACTTAAATGTGCTCAAAACTGTCCTTAAAGATTTTGAATAACAATCAGGCTTAAAAATTAATAAGGAAAAAACAACAGTATTAATTAAAAATACTTCCAAAGAGGAGGAAACCTTGGTATCACAATTAACTGGATATGCTATTGTTAAGAAAGTTAAATATTTAGGAATTATAATCACAAAAAACCCCCCTCTGACCTCTTTAAAAATAATTATGGGTTAGAGCTGCCAAATTTGGTGTTATACTATCATGCTTGCTTCTTAAAGTGGATACAAGACTGGATCAATGTAGATAACACCAAATTATTAAATCTAGAAGAAGATGGTCTTTGGTAAGCTTGGAATTTTTACCTACGGTACAAGAAGGCCAAAAATAATAAAGAGTTTAACCATCATTATATAAGGAAAGCTCTACTAAATGTATGGAGAAGATATGTTATGAGAGTTTGTTTGAAAACCCCTCAGTGGGTTTTCTTTCTGCCCTCCTCCCTCTTTTGCGTCTTCTAGAGTTTTCAATTTTACTCTTGGCTTTTTTCCTCCCCAATCATGATATCACATGTTCCATTTTGAATCTGCTATATTTTGTGCATGGTTATTATTACTGGGTTTATCTTTATTGCTTATTCATTTTATTGCTTTTATGAAAACTTTTGATGTCAATATTATATATGAAATGCAAGATATAAATCTAGCTATCATATTTGCCAGTGTATAAGACATATTTTTTCCTGAAAAATACTATTTGAAAATGGGCTGCGTCTTATATACATGGGTGCATCTTATACACTAGCAAATATAGTAAATAAAAAAATAGGTCCTTGTGGCATCTCTCCTGCAGTTAAAGAGCTCTGGCACAATGCTTACATCTTTGTTAAAGAGATTGTATTTAGAGATTAATGATTAAACAAACCAGCATTTCCATCCCAGTGGATATGAGACACCAGACTGATTGAGTTTATCAGAGAAGTAATAGTGTCTACAAATGTGGCAGTATGTTTTATACAGAGATGGCAAGGCAGTGTGTTCTCAGTTCCTTCTTCAGCCAATGAGAAGTTGCTTCTCCAATTCATGCTTTACCCCCGGGCTAATCTGCTAAATACTTACTGTGAATTGATGTTTAATTAACCACCCATCTCTGCAGTAGCTGCTGAGTAGTACAACAATCTAAAGTTACTGGATCTTAGTTAAATTGCCCCATGTTTAGTAAAGCAAATATTGAAAACTTTGTTATCTTGTTAATGAGTCACATAATTTGAATTGTTGCTCAAACATTCTTTTGGTACTACTTAACACAAGCACACACACATGCAGACTAATCTTATGAGTGCTCCTGCTGTGATCATGATTTAAAAACAGATTTGGACAAAGAGTTGGGTCTTGCTGAAAGTCACCATGCCAATTAGGATGTGAGATGAAGTCTTAAATGTAAAAGGCAATTGTCAGCTATAGATATTGAAGAGGGAAGCAAGCATTGCCATGAGACATGCTAATGTATTCATTTGTTCATTCATTTTAAGATTTTAATTAATTTTTTCTTTTATTTTCTGCCACTGCCTGGGATCAAAGTTGGTTCACATAAAATGTGAGTGTCCAGAGCAAGGGATCCACTGAAATTAGCATAACGCTGGTGAAATGCAAACATTCTAAAGAGTATGTCACTTGTATTGCCACAACAGAGATTCCTCATGATTTTTACCCTTAGTTTTGTTTATCTCTGTAATTATACATTTATTCTATTTATTATTAAAATATTTATATATTGTTTGGTTTCCAAAGCAGGTCGCAACTTGAAATAAAATAAAGTAATACAACAAATGCAGTTAAATCTAATTGAAGTGAATCAAGATAAGAGGGAAAAATCCAATTTAGAACAGAATTAAAAAATGAGGGACCTTTTCACACAGTTAACAACACTATGATTCCACTTTAATTGCGATGGCAGCAAAACCTGAAATTCTTTCTAACAATCAAAAGCAGACAAAACCCTTTGAACATTTTGCACTCATACTGTTTCCACTACAGCATCCACCTTATAGGTACAGACAATTCTGTCCATGAAATGTTTGGTAACAGCAAGGTTTTGTGCTAACAGTATGAGGGGACAGTTGGAGAAAAAAACAGGCAGGCCTCTTCTTAGCAGAAGATCTCTAAGTTGGATCAAGACAACCACTTGGATCATCTCTGAATAACACCACCATTTTAATAACACTTCCAGTGATGCCAATGTGAAATTCCTTAAGAGGCTCCAGAAGACAGTTCAAATCTGAACAGACTAATTTAATTAGTACCTTCCCCTTGGGGAGGTTACAAGTTCCTGAAAGTAGAAACTTTATTGGGTTATGGTCTTACTATGACAAAAAGACATATTAACCTCTTTTCCATTCCTGCATCAACTAGCCCTTGTAAAGAATAAAAATCTTGAAGAGCTAGAGCAAGAGGGAGAGGGAGAGGGAGAAGAAAGAGAATCTCTAAATTGCACATATAATCTGCTACACTTACTGGATCAAAGAATGCTCCATAACTGTCAAGATGGTAACGATGATATTCTGGGCCATTCCAGACAAAGACATCATTTACCTCTCCAGGACTATAAGCCTGAGTCCCAATAACAAGCCTGAGACCATGCCTAGCAACCCAGCCAAGTGGGTGGGCAGTATTCCCAACATCCCAAGATATACCCTTCATGTTGAAGCAGTTGTAATGGTGTGTGATGTGCTAAACCTGGGAAGAAAGATATGGTATACCATGATCACTAGGTAGATCCTTTTACTTTAGCAAATCTCAAATCATTAGGATAAGGGTATGTTACACTTATGGACAGCATCTGTTCACAATGGCTGTTCCAATAGCCAAACCATCAGAGACCCTTCTTCTTCCAGACTGACGCATGTCGAATTGCCTTTGTCTTTGAATCTGTTCTACAACTATTTGCACTTTCAGGAGAATCAACAATCCTGAAATTATTTTCCTTTATTGTTTTGTCTCTGTACTGTGTATTTTCTTCTATAACTAATCTAGCTGTCTTATATTTTTCAAGCACGACTATCACTCAGCAAAGGGAATTGAATATATCTGAATAACGTTCAAAGGATATGCAAGTTTTTCAGCCTAAATACCTTTGGATTTCACAGACAAAGGGGACACAAGTAAAATTCACTGCAATAGATTTCTCCATTCATAATGACAGGAACATCTCTCTCAATATTACTTAGCTAATGAAGGAATAGATCTGCTGTGAAGTTCCTAGGAGGCTCATTTTCTTGAGTACAGTAGTAAAAGTTAGCTGATGAACGACCTAAACTGCTTAATGTTTCTACTTATAACTCCTGAGCAGCAAGGCGTATCTAGGAGAGTAGAGAAGGAGCTATCCTCAGGAGGCCCCAGTGTCCTTGTAGGTTGTCAGAGTCAATGAGCCAGGTTTATTTCAAATGGCTCCTTAAATGAACATTTATTTTGTGCCAGTAACACGTTTTTGATTAACAGCTCCTTTTGACTAATTTGCTTCCCAAAACAGCCCAATAAAGAACTCGTTTAAAACATAATTAAAAGCATGTTATTGCTAGTAGTTAATACTGATTAAAACAGGCATTAAGACAATTATCGTTGAAGGAAAGTAAGCACTATGTAGTTAGCATGGGATCCATACTTACCAGTTCATCCATGGCATGCAGGGATGGGCTATTTCCCTCTCTTTCTTAGAGGCTCACCTTAAAATTTAATTCCCTCCTTCATTTTTATTTTTAAATCCAGAAACCTATAAATATTTATTATGTATTTTGGAAATAACATCAGTTTAATAAACAGAATAATATTAATTTATGGCTGCTCCTCAAGTTACGTTTTCTCATGTGGGCTTTTAAAAAAATGGAAAAGAATTATGGAAACTGTTGAGTAAGTATAAGAAGTATGGTGAAGTTCCCAGAATGTTGAAAAGTACAAGCCTCATGCCATGGTTCTAATTATTTCAACGTTCCATTACTGAGGCCTAGGTATCAGCCATTGCCTAGCTCATTGTCTGTGTGGTTGCTGTGTGTCTTCAAGTCCTTTCTAACTTATGGCAACCCTAAGGCAAACCTATCATGAGTTTTTCTTGGCAAGATTTGTTCAGATGGGGTTGGTCTTTGCTGTCCCCTGAGGCTGAAAGAGTGTGACTTACCCAAGGTCACCCAGTGGGTTTCAATGGCAGAGTGGGGATTCAAACTCTGCTCTCCAGGTTCTTAGCCCAACACTCAAAACAGTACACTATGCTGGCTCTGTAGCACATTTTAAAATGGTTGTGGAAAGAGATGAGAAACATTAGGTTCAATTTAAATTGAAACCAGACATATTGTAGTACTAAGTCAGAAGAAGCAGGAAAAATACACCTCTTGAATGAGGTACTATTTCAGTTCTGGAGTTGCTGGTCTGAAGTGGGCAAACTACATTGGATTTCCAGAAATCAAAATGACATGACACACAGACTTCGTGTGATTTGTAGGGCTTGACTTACTCACTCTGCTCACCTGTTGATCAAGTGAGTAGGTTATAGTTTGTATGAAATATTTTTCCAGGCTGATCCGCAGCCTGAAATATAAAATATTGCACCTTCAGTGACTACTTCCACTGTTTTGTTTGTTTCTTCTGTGTAGAACAAGAAATACAGTAGCACCTTGGAGTAGAAAAATGCCAACTGTTAGTAAGGTAGAGCTGAAACTATCTACTTTGGGAGTCTTTCTGTCCGTTTTTGTGATTGTCAAAAATTACCTTCCATCTTTGGCAATTTATTTGACAGTAATGATGAATGATATCTTTGTTCCAGTGTTGTTTATCACAATAGTGTTTGTCTGGATGCTGGTGCTTCTCTGTGTCATTTTTCTTCTATTGCTTTCCAAAGCTCCAATATGGTATTGTCTATAATATCACAATATAATGTGATTAGCAGAAAAAACAAACAAGCGATGGGCATCCTCATAGCCAATCAAATTAAATGGCATTGGGGCAGAAGCATTCTAGGACAGTGAAGACAAAAAAGGGGAAAGGAAATGGTCTGGGGGAAAAAATACAGTTTTTATTTTCTTAGTAAAGTATGCATATTTTGTAATTTGTTTGCCTACAATGACAAATCTAAATTCAAGGATAATGGACATACTATCAGTACAACCAGTACAATCAGTTACTTAGTGAATATATCCAGAATTCTGGATTTTTGAATCCCCTCAAAGAATAAAAATAATTGCTTTTTTTTTCAAACTGAGTGAATGGCGAGTTGCGATACTGAGTGGAGGGTTGAACCCAGTGCCTATGAAGCTTCTTCAAACCCTCTGGTCTTTTCTGCACCTTACCTTACCCTGTCATCCTCCAGTCATGATCCCAGCAGCATCTTTGGCAGGAAGGGAGTGCTCTGGGAGTGCTCCCTTCCTACTCCCTGTGGAAGAGAGCATGGACATGCCTCTTCCTTCTGCAGGGCAGCCAAGCTCTTTCCCATGCTGCTCTGGGGCAGGAAGTGCTTCCATCATGCTTCTGGGCCTTACACAGGACAGGTAAGTGTGGGACTGTCAGGGGTCATTGTAGGAGAAAATCCATCAATGATTTACCCCGCAATTGCACTGGTTGATGACGCAAGAAGAACAGGACTGTGATGACATCTTGTGGAAGCGTCATTGTGGTCCTGCTCCTCTCGTGTCCCCCTGCTGGGATGCCATGTCCACGTGGGAACGGCCTGTGATTCTATGACTTCAGGTTGGTTACTATATGTATCCATGATGAAAGAAAGGTTGTGCTTGCACAGGCGGAAACATGTTGGCACTAGAACAGTTCTGTATGATAGAAAAAAAAGTTATCTGATATTGCATCATCATCATCATCATCATCATGCCAAAGCTGTTGTCTGTTGATCTTTGAGTGGAAAGAATTGTTTCTTCTTCCTAATTGATTTTGACTTGGGGTCCCTTTCTAAATTGGAAAGCTCCTGCTTCATTCTGTTTCCCATCAGCACTCCTGGGCTCCTAGCATGTGGTGCCAATTTGTTCCTTCTGCAAAGAAAATAAAAGGGATTTGGATTTAATTTTAAGTCTTGACACAGACTTTAATTTGCTAAAAAGGAGTTGTGCCACACTAGCAAATCTTGGAGGAGACACCGAGGCTGCTATCTTAAACGCTTTCACTCGGACGTTAAGTTCCATTACAATCAGTGAGACTTACTCCCAAAGGAATGATATTGTGGTTGGGGTATAAGCTGTCAGCTCAGTTTGTCTTGAGAGTAGTTTTTGTTTCTCTTTTCCAGAAGCTAGAAAGTTATTTTTAAGATGAATGAATATAAAGGCATATGGAAACCATCCAGGACAGAGCAGTGGTAGGATGATACTCAACCCCAAGCATTCCTTGCTCTTAAAGGAAACATCGCAAGCTCTGTTTTTTCTTTTAAAATATTCCTTTTATTTTTTTATGTTTGCATACAGAGACTTTAAATCAATAAGAGCAATTCCTGTACTTTCCCATTTCCAATATATGGGAAGTCAACCCTCATGTAAATTCCATTGATTCAAAGAGTCTGCTCAACCTGGGATAAGCAATTTGATTTAGGCCTTTTTAAAAATATTTTGTAATCATGGATATTCATATGCTAACTCAGGGCAAGGAAAAAGACTAACGTCTATTACTTTGATGAAGGATCTCCACTAGATTAAATGGAAACAGGAGTGTGGGGTTAGTCTTACGCATTATGTTGCTTCTTTCCTCCTTTTTCTATCACCTGAGTGTGTGACACTGAGCAAATGTATGAAGGAGGAGCCGGCTGTATTTGTACAGGCTGTTCAATGTAACTGAGATCTCTGATTGCAGAAGATTACTGATCATACTGAGAAACCACCATGTGGATTGTTGTGCATTTAGATCTTTCCTCAGTGACATAAGATCCCTACCAGTTTATTTTATTTTATTTTTGTCATTAAAATATTTATATGCCCTATAATTATCACAAGATCTCAGGGCAGCATACCAAAAATTAAAAAAAAATCACCAATTTCAAAATTGTAAATATTAATTTGGTCAGTCTAAAGCGTATCAAACAATTTAACAAGTTAAAACCGTATAAAACTCTGTAATGATTGCTTTCAAAATGTGTGTTGAGAAAAAAAAACTTCTTCGGGTTTGAGAAACAAGAGTGCTTTAAAAAGATATAAAGGTGAATTGCTTTGCACAAGCATAATAGAGAGTAATTAGTTTTGCAGACGATAAACTCAAAGAAACTGAAACTTCAGTTTAGTGATCTGTTTTCCACTTCTGATATTAAAAGCAACAATAATGCAGGTAAGTTTAACTAAAAAGCTACAAACAGAGTACAGTCGCAGTAGGATCCGTATATTCTACTCAGCTTGCCTCACAGATAACTGTAAATGGCTCCAAAGTCTATCATTTCATTGGCCAGATCAAAAGGCAGCCTGATAGCATCACCGCACACACAGTACAATGAAGGTACTGTATATCATTTTGCTGCTTCTTTTGCAAGTCCTGGGGAGCTTTTGGTAAACTTTATAAGGCCAGTTTCTTATCTCTTCCTTTGGAGATAAGAGTAGTGGACATTTATGGCATCTTGTGAATACCTGTTTATACAGATATATACAGGTTATGAAAGAAAGATTTGGCAGCTGCTGTCAGTGCTGTCTGAACTCACTGAAGCCTTGACCCAACTACCTTTGACTACAACATGCTCTATGTCAAAACCTTAACATATTCTACCCCAAAACTTTTCCTTCTTTCCTTCTGATAGTCCAGATTATACACTTCACCTTTTCAGAAGTGTGTCATGCGCTAACAAATCAGAGATATGTCATGACCAAATTAAATAAAAGAATAAAATAACCTCTAAAAATAAATAAAAATATTATCCTTGTTCTCTACCTTCTCTTGGATTCTTTAAAACAGAAAGAACGTGAGTTGGAAAGGCCCTTGTTTTGATTTTGTAGCGTAATCTGCCTTATGTTTTTGACTTAAAAAAAAACAAAAAACAAAACAAAACTAAAGTTGTACCAGGTTTTCTTTTTTACTAGAAAAATAATTAATCAGGAAAAGGTTAAAAAATAGCATAGCTTTTTTAAAAAAACACACCATATTCCTATTTTAATTCTTAATTCTTACAAATGCTTTTGTCTTTCTGTTTTCAGATCTTGTGTCTGCTCCCTGGCATAAAACATTTGAACAAAAATTATAATAGTGGGCAATTGGACAACTATATTCTGAATTTTACTCCTTGGAGATTGTTTACTTTTAATATATTATTTTGCAAGCCTATCCATGATTATGAGAATCACAGGGGAAAAAAAAAGAAATGTATTTTTTCTCTCCAGCAAGTCTTTTCAGCCACTTTATCTATACATATAGCTTATTCCTTATCACGTCTTCACTGGCAAGATCCCCCTCTATTTGAACATGTAATTCAGTATCTATAATAGCATAGCTTTTGTTCCTAAGCAGACAAGCAGGCAGAATTTCCCTAAAGTTTGGATAAACTCGTTTTCTTTTACTGTAACTCCAATCTATAAAGATGGATGGGCACCATTGTCCCTACCACTCAAGACAAACACCAATCACTGCCAATAAATACTATAAACACACAAGCAATACATATTAAACACAATGCCAGTGATTAAAAAAAATCAATCATTGCATTAATTAAATCCATAATGCTAATTTTACCTTTTAGCGATGTCATCAATGATATTCATCAAGAAAGAGGAAGAAGGAAGAGAAAGGAAAAGATCTACAACAACACCAACACTACTGCTAAGTACTTTTTACGCATTTGATTTCTGTATACCTTCTTTACCTATAGTAACCTATGCCTCAGGAATTCCTCAAAATCTCAGTAATATGTCTTCTGGAGCTTGGGTGGGCTACAGTAGATCAATGTGGGGGTCAGTGAAAACTAGGTTCTTGAACTTATCTAAAGCCATTTCCGCATTACACTCTTATAGTGCAATTATTCCACTTACAACATCCTATGGAATCCTGGGGTTTGAAGTTTCGGGAGGGGCCAAGCGGTCCCTCCCGAAACTACAAACCCCAGGATTCCATAGGATGTTGAAAGTGGAATAATCGCACTAATGCTGAAATGGCCTAAGAAGAGATATTTCTTCTATTAGTGCAAGCTGGATATGGCTTATTGTTATTGTTGTGATAGGCTGACTTTTATTCAAGGAATTATAGTGCGACCTAGAAGTTCTTAACTTTGGCAGGACCCTGCCCAGTACTATATATTGCAGAAGAACTTTCAGATCTTTTCAGTGGTCAGTTCGTGTTAATGTGTAAAACCAATACATCTACTTACCAAAAGTTAGTTTCTCTGGGTTCAGAACTCTCTCTCTGAGAAGATTTCTTTTGTTAGATGTGCTGTAGTAAGGACTGTTGTAGTGTAGTATACTATGAAGCCATTGTCTTTGTTCATATTTCTGCTAATGGATTGGAATTTGTGGCATATGTTTCAAACTGTTTAGCAACATAACTTTTAAAAATGAAAACTGTAGAGGAAGGGGGTGGTGGTTCAAAAATACCATTCTTATTATCTGTATTTGTTAAAATGTGCTTGTCCCTTTCAACAGTGCAGAAATATAGCTATTTCATAAACTCATATATCAGCATTTTTATTTATGTGTCCTTTCTTTGCATTATATCTCCCAGAAATTCCAACGGAAGCCAAAGGTTCTTTTTGAGTATTAATCTGCCCCTGTTCAAAATCATACTGACTTTGTTTAGCTGCAGGGTCTCTTCAGATTGTTGATTTTTTACTGTCCTGGGACTTAGATTGGTTATATAAACTGAAACAATCTCTCTGTTTAAATTTGGAAGACAGATCTTTTCATTCTGTTTGCGGCCAAATAACAACGCAAACATGTCACAAATATTGTAGTAGACATGGTGTGCGGTCATTGTAAAAGAGCATTTGCCAAATTAATTTCTGGGTCATCTCCTTAAAACGTATTCAAAACATTTCATTGTTATGTGTATCTATTAGAGAACAAAAATAAGCTTTTTTTTTATTTACACAAGATTAATGGCTAGTTACTCTGTCTTCCCATTTATTAGTTTAGTTAATTTTGGAAAGCTATAATACTGTGGCTGCTTTCATAGAGTGCAGTGAAGAAAAAGAAGAGAGCCTGATGATGGAGCACAGCATTGCAAACTGAAGAGGGAAAAAAATAAGAAAAATAAAAGCAGTCCTGAAAGTCAAGTCAAAAAGTGTATGCAGCATTAGAATAGCCCTATGGCTCCTAGGAGTTTCAGCAAAAGCTTTCTAGAAAATACAAACTGAGCTGGAGCCTTTCGTAAAGCAAATGTCAACCAAAAGCAAGTTTCTGTGCAAAAGTTATATTTACTAGCCATGAGGATATGAAATAATTTAGGTTCTCCACTAGTGCTCAGCAAGTTGGTTTGAGATTGTGCCATCTGAAAGTACAGGTAAGTGAAGGTGGCCAAGTTTTCAATTCTAAGGACAGGAAAGCCTCACTTTATAGGGCCCCAGGCCTTTCTCACATGTTAGAATGTGTAGTCAGAAGGGATAAACTGCATCATTTGATCAAGCAAAAAACTGGCAGAAACTCTCAAACTGTCCTTTAAAAGCACAGAAGTAATCAAAAACAACTTCACCCAGAGAGTAATTACTGCAGTTATTACTAGAGATGGGACGAATTTTCTGAATCTGAATCCGAATCCGAATCCCTGGAAGGTTCTGCAAATCCACCAATCTCACAAATCTCAAGTCTTTCAAATCCTTTTTTACAAAAAGGTTTAAAAAGCAAGGGAAACAAAGCACTTCTACTGAAAAGTGTTTTGAAGCAGAATTTGACATCTTTGTTTAATGAAAAGCAAATTAAATAATAGTTTTCACTTTCAGGAAAACATACTCATATACTTCTTATTAAGAATTACATGTAATTTGGAAGTAGCTCCAGATGTTGAACGATGCTCAAGATGATGCCATCTCCTGGGTTGACTAATACAAAAAAAAAGGGCAAGGATAATCTTGGGAAAGACACACTCTCTCAGCCTTAGCAAAAGCCTAGGCAAAGGCAAACCTCCCTCTGAAGAAATCTGGCCAGGAGAATTGTCATTGTTTTGCCTCAGGATCTCTGTAGATTGAAAATGACATGAAGGCCCTTTCTACACAAGCAGGAAAATGTGGATTATCAATCCCACATTTTCCTCCCTGTGTAAATGGGGCCACATACTACAGTACAAAGATAATCCAGGTGAAAACTGGATTTTCTTTGCATAGCCCCTTATGGCATCCTGGGGTTTGTAGTTTGATGATTCACCAGCACACTTTGACAGAGAAGGCTCTGACACCTTGTCCAACTGCAAACCCCAGAATTGTGTATGAAAGAGCTTTGCAAGGGAGCCATGCAAAGGAATCTTCTTCAGCTGTCCTTGAAATCTCAAGAACACTCTACTTTCCAGTCAAGCCTCAAGTCCTGCAACAAGGAAGGCACTTTAAAAACAACAAAAAACAACAACACCAGCGTCTAGCCGAGTCTCAATTCTTTACCCTGATGTCCAATCTCAAGTCCTAAAACAAAGAAGGCACTTGACAAAAACAAACACCAGCCTCTAGTCCAGTCCCAATCCCTACCCTCCAGTCTCAAGTCAAAAAAATAGGAATAAGAGAATAGTTACCTTGCAGAGGGAGGCAGCCACAGGGGCAGGCAGCAGAAGTGAGTGTGATCTGGAGCTTCCGCGTCAGTTCAGGCCTCCTGGCGTGCAGGAAAGCAACTCTCGCTGGCCCTGTGCACCCGCACGGGCTTGATCGGGGGTGCTTGCACCAGCTCAGGCCTCCTGACGTGTAGGAAACCAGCTCTCGCCGCCCCTGCATGCCCATGCCGGCCTGAGTCAGGGTGCTCGTGCCAGCTCAGGCCTCCTGGCGTGCAGGAAAGCGGCCCTCGCTGGCCCTGCATGCCCACGCAGTGCTGATCCAGGGTACTCATGCCAGCTCAGGCCTCCCGGAGTGCAGGAAAGTGATTCTTACTGCCCCTGCACACTTGCACGGGCCTGATCCGGGGTGCTGAGGCCCTGGGGCATGCAGGGATTCAAAAGATTCGATTCGCCTGTTTTGGCCCAGGGATTCGGATTCGCGAATCTCAAATCATTCCCAAGGATTCGAGGATTTGAGGATTGGCAGATTCGGTTGGCCCATCCCTAGTTATTACAACTTTTTCACAACTACTGATTTATTTACAAAGTTATTTATTACATTTGTCACATTGTTACAGTTTATAGTACCAAAGTTGTTAACACTTTTTTTTGAAAAGGATTGTCTTTATGGTCTTGCTACTGCAAAATGGAGAGCTCTATTCTGTTGCGCAGAGACTGTGGGTAAATTTAACGTCATGGCAACATGGCAATGGGGACAATAAGGCAACAATGTTGAGATAGATTCTACATCTGTTTTTATTTTTGCCTTCCTCTTCCTTAGTCTTCACATTGCCAGTTTCAATGAATTTCTTTTCTAGGTGGCATTTTGTCTTTTGAAAAGGTAACACATACTTGAAGTATGCATTAAAGTGTCCCTAAAATGGAGCAGGAATGACTTGCAATTTTGCAAAATGCATAGTACTGCACTGCCTTTTTAACTCCTATCACTTGATTGTTTGTTGTGTAGATTGTTGTTAACTGCCATCAAGTTGACTTCAACTTATGGTGACCCTATGAATGTCAAATTCACCCTATCATCAACAGCCTTCCTCAGGTCTTACAGATTCAGGGATGTGTCTTCCTTGACTGAGTCTATCCATCTGTAATGAGATCATCCTCTTTTCCTTCTGTCTTCTATCTTACTAACCATTATTGTCTTTTCTAGCAAGTCATGTCTTCTCACGATAGCCTTAGTTTTGTCATCTTGACTTCTAGAGAGAGTTCAGGCTTGATTTGCTTTAGGACTCATTTGTCTTTTTAGCAGGCCAGGGTATCCATAGAAATCTTCTCCAGCCCCACATGTCAAATTAATTGATTTTCTTCCTGTCTGCTTCCTTCAATGACCAACTTTCACAACCCTATATAGAAATTGGAAATGTGATGGCATGGAGAATCATAGAATCATAGAGTTGGAAGAGACAGCAGGGACCATCCAGCCCAACCCTCTGCTATGCAAGAACACCCATCAAAGCATTCCCAACAGATGGCCATCCAGCCTCTGCTTAAAAACCTCCGAAGAAGGAGACTCTACCACATTCTGAGGCAGCATATTCCACTGCCGGACAGCTCTGACCATCAGGAAGTTCTTCCTGGGGTTCAAGTGGAATCTCCTTTCCTGCAGCTTGAATCCACTGCTCCTTGTCCTAGTCTCTGGAACTAGCCCACTCCCTCCTCGACATGACATCCCTTCAAATATTTAAACATGGCTATCATATGCTCTCTTAACCTTCTCTTCTGCAGACCAAACATCCCCAGCTCCCTAAGCCATTCTTCATAGGGCATGGCTTCCATACCCTTCACCATTTTGGTTGCCCTCCTTTGGACACATTCCAGCTTGTCAATATCCCTCTTGAATTGAGGTGCCCAGAATTGGACCCAGTATTCCAAATGAGGCCTAACCAGTGCAGAATAGAGTGGTACCATTACCTCTCTTGATCTGGACACCATACTCCTATTGATGAACCGAGAATTGCGTTGGCTTTCTTGGCTGCCTCATCACACTGCTGACTCATGTTCAGCTTGTGATCTACCAAAACTCCTAAATCCCTTTTGCATGTACTGCTATCCAGCCACATGTCCCCCATCCTATATTTCTGTATTCCATTTTTTCTACCTAAGTGTAGCACCTTACACTTCTCTCTGTTGAATTTCATTTTCTTAGCCGTGGCCCAGCTCTCCAATCTGTCCAGGTCATTTTGAATTTTGATCCTGTCCTCTGGCGTATTAGCAACCCCTCCCAATTTGGTGTCATCTGCAAATTTGATCAGCATGCCTTCTATTCCTTCATCCAAGTTGTTGATGAAGATATTGAACAGCACTGGGCCCAGGACAGAACCCTGTGGCACTGCACTAGTCACTTCTCTCCAGGATGAAAAGCAGCCATTGGTGAGCATGCTTTGGGTTCGCTCAGTCAACCAATTACGAATCCACCTAACAGCAGCCCTGTCCAGCCCACATTTTACTAGTTTCTTTGCAAAAATGTCATGGAGAACTTTGTCAAAGGCCTTACTGAAGTCAAGATATGCTACATCTATAGCATTCCCTTCATCTATCAAGCTTGTAACCCTATCATAAAAAGAGATAAAATTAGAATTCTAACTTGATAGCCTGATTTTTTTCACCATTCACTTCTTCTTCTTTGTGGCTTTGTACTGAAACTGGAGTGTTAAATAATACGCTTACATTTTAAACATGTGAAAATTCTGAGAGCTGTAGGGCTCCTAGCTTCATCTTAAAAAAGCACTAAAGTATTTGCTCAATGTGAAAGTTTGTTTTGTCCTGTGCAGTAACTGATGACTGGCTGGTTTGTATCTTCTTGAGGTATTGTAGCCATGAACATGTTTGCTATCACTAACAGGAAACACACACATACACACACATTAACTTCTAAGGCTGCAGAATTACTACAGGGTCTTGTGCATAACTAGCTAGCATTCAGTGACCTTGTGAAAAGACCTGTAGTACACATCATGAGAAAATCAGCTTGAGCAAGATAATCATGCTTTGTATATAGAAAGAGAAGCAAGAATCAAGCAAAAAGGTCCATTAAGCCTCTTTGAAAAATACAGGATTCAGAGCCAAAAATAATCTACTCAACAGCAACTGATATACATTGTACATCACACTCATGGAACCAAGGCCACTTGCGACCCTATAATCTCCCTAGAAAACAAACTAGAGGGAGAAAAACACAGCTCACAGAAACAGTACAGGAGATATAGAAAAGATTTATGTTCAGCCAGAAAACAAACACCCACATTTCTAAGGCATCTCATGAAACTTGACAGAGTCACAAAACAGACCTACTCTCTATCTTTCTATTGGCATCTATTGGTCATTTTTTTTTTAAATAATTCGGTCCTCTACATGACCTAAATGAAGATAACCATGAGGAAGTCACAGGCCTACCTATCAACACACAAGGCTTATAATTTCAGGGAGGAATGCTAATTGTGAAATTATAATATGCCTTAACAAACAGGAATCAATATATCAATCTGTATGGACAAATTTACACTGTTTTACATAGCTGATTCTGTGGAACAACTTTGGTTGCAGTAACTAAAGACAGATGGGAATTTTGCTGTCTTTTTAAAAAATAACTTCCCAAAATGCACCTGTTTCTTCATAATGAGAGGAAAAGAATTTGAAAGTTTATTTTAAAAATTGACTGTGACATTGAAACTGAAAGCAATACTGGCAGCTTTTTCCATCAGGCAAAAAGGTTTGAGTATGTAGGTCTTAGACATTTCTGTTTGAATCCCTGTGCCTTCTTCCTGGTACCAAATTAGGACTGTCACCTTTTCTTTCTGGCAATAGCCCCATTGTTAGCAAGCTATGTGGCAGGAAGGTTCAACATCAACCTCTCTACAGTAGGAATAGTTGGGACTAATGCACAGACCAGTGCATATGGCTGAGAAGAGCTTTAAAATATGCAGATTTTTTGTAAATATGATGGAAGGCGCTTCAGATTTTCAAGATTTGAAAAAAAGAAGAAGCAGAAGGTTTGTCTATTCTACCTGCAACAATATGTACATTTCGACACATGAAATTTGTATCTCCTCACTGTTACGCCTTGTTTTTGTACAGGTCATTGGTATATATGCTGAAATTTCTGAGAAACTATTCATATTAGTAAACCAAACCAGAATTAGGGGTGCAAATCCTGAAGAGGTTCACCCTCACACTGTTCACAAGAATAAAAGAAAGTTTCTGCCTCCCCCTTCCTTGCCATGAGATAGAAAGATTTTCAAATCCAGTATTTTTTTAATATTCTTGAGATAATTCTTGCCTTTCATAGCTTGTTCTTACACTTTAAGTAGAAGTTCTGTATCTTACTAAATATACTAAGTGAGCAAACTAGATGTATTTTGAATACACTGAATCTTGGGGCCATCCTATGGAAAATATCTATGTTATTGTGATAATGAGCTGTCCCCATTATTCGGGCAACATAGCTGATATATATAGTCTCTGTCCAGCTAAACAAAGGACTAATGATACGTTAGGTTTAAGTTACATTTGTTGGGGTCAGTGTCACAAAGGAGCAACAAACATCATGACAGAAAATTGGCCAGTGAGGAAGACAAATTGGAGAAAAGGTGGGAAGCTTGGATGTGCTTCGAGGTAGAGGTTATCAAAAACTTAAAGGACTACAAGGGATAAAGAGAAAAAGGAACAAAGGGGAAGCTTGGTCCCAGGCTGGACAAAAATTATCCAGACTCCCAACTTCCTAAGACCCAGAACTCCATATATCGTGAGTAGCATTGGGATGTGTATCTAGCCGTATTAGGTTTTATGTTCTTTTGAACCTCTGGCTGAATATGACCTAAGCTTTGTCTATAAATTTGCAACTATTTCTAAGTCATGCCAGAAGGAAGGTGCCTTCATGTATAAGATACCCTTTTGCCAGTGTAGGTTGCTTGCTTAGAATAAAAAAGTTTTTCTTTTTAAAGCCTTCTCTTTTCCATGCTTTCTTCATGTGACTTTGGTCAGTGTGTGGGCACGCATGCATACTGGACTCATCTCCTAGAGGGTGTGGGAAGAGAAAGCCTCTGCAGTCAAAGGTGGAAGTGTAAGTTAACTTCCCCAGTAACTTCTCACTGAGTTACTGAGTCATGGGATTAAATCAGTGGATGGTAGCAGCTAGATGATCTTCAAGGGTCCCACTTCCTACTCAAGAGCAGGCGATGACATCTTGTAAGATTGCTACAGTTATCTGCAAAGAAAATAGACCATTAATTCTTTCAGCAATAAGAAATTTGGTACAAAATATGAAAAAAAAAACTGGCCAAAAAAAAAAAATTAGCACCTCAGCCTTGCTCAAGATCCAAGGTATAATAAGGGAGATGGCAAATGCTTACAGCATAGTCGTATAATGCTGAAATGGGTAAGTTTCAGTAAAATCTTGGGAGCAATGAGATTCCTTCACATCCCCAAGCATGATTTTGGGTTACCGTATTTTGAAAAGGAAAAGAAGAGAACACATTTATTGACTGACTACTTCAAACCACCAGTTGCTATGACTCTCACTTTAAATGATCCCTACTACATAAGTTGTGATCATTGTATTTAAATAACAACAATTTTAATGGATTACTTTGTGGTATTTAATAATACCAGCAAGTAATTTGGTTACCTCAGCAATATCCCAGCACCAACCTGGGATTAGAGGCCGGTTCCATATGTCTGTCTATCCACTATTCCAGCACTGTAGGTTCCCACAGCAACCCTGCAAGGTAAGGCAGCAGCAGGGAAAACTGTTAAGGAGTGCAAAAAGGAGAGCTATGGATGACAAAAGGGACAACAGATAGAGGGTTTTGAGAAGGGAAAAAGCAGGGGAGATAAACATCCAATTATTCTGGAGAAACCAGGAGCCCCTTTCTTTCCAGAGCTACTGTTGCAGCTATTATCTTTTCCTTCTTCCATTTCTCTACTCGTTTCACATTAAAATAGAATCATGACATTAAATTCATGGGCTATAATCTTGGCCATACCTAGTGATAAGATGTTTTCTCTATGATACTTTGTTTTTGTCCTACAGATGGTCAAAAATCTGATTTACAGAGGCGGCTCATTTCCAAGTTTCAGAGGTGGTGGTGGTGGTTTGTGAGAAAACTCAGACATTTTAAAAAGCCCCTCTGAACAGAATTTTTAGCTCTGAAAAGAGATGGCATGTCCAGGAAAAGGAGGGTATATGGTAACCCTGCAGTATGGCTCTATTAAACTTGAACCCTTAGACCATAGTTATATTGCAACTTAGTAGGAATTCATCTCCCTGATGTAAGGTACACTCATGCCATTGCATGTTAGTAACTTTGCCAGCCATTATTGCCCTGTATTCTATTCTAGTATACCACAGGCTAGTCAATGATGATGATGATGATTTCAGAAGTCAGTCCTACTGATTTTGTCTCAAGGCTGGTCCTTTGTGGGGTTGCAAACTAGAAATAAGAAAACAACCACAGTTTCTAGAAGTATATTAATCTTTGTAACTCTTTAAAACTGAATGTAGAAGTGGAAATGTTGCTAAAGATCATAAATTTTGTGTGAAAAGTAAAGTCAATGTACAGTATCATCTCAAATGCCAACTGACAACTGGATTGAACTAAGTCCCCAAGGAGTGAACTCCATAAAACATATGTAAGGAAGATTATCTCTGCAATATAACTGTCTGGTCTGTTGCATGCTTTCTCAAGAGGAAATCCTACTGTATCCAATAGGAATTCCTTCCAAATAAATATTTGAAGACTGCCATCTTAGAGTGTAATCCTGTGCACACTTTCCTGAGGATAAACCCCAATCACAATCTATAGATTAATCTTGATTGAATTGCATTGTTTCATTATGGTTCTGGGGAATTAAACCAGATTGTATCTTTTCTCTGAATGAAACTTCATGTCATTTTAGAGCATTTTGTAGGGAGCATGATGGGGTGGAGATAACTTTAAATTTGTTTGTTACATTCTCCCCGGTCTGTATCCTGTGCCATACTGCAGAGGCATTCACTATATGAGCAGTTGTGGTATTTGCCAAGACAAGAGGCAAGTGCAACAGCAGTAAAGAACACAAATGAGGGGTGTGCGTGAAGAAGAAGCTTTTATCATAATGCTAGACATAGCCATAGGATTGGAAGGCCAACCTGTGTAGATAATGAGAGATGAGGAAGAGTGGATTCAAACAATGGATGAGATGAAATGAGGAAATGGGGAGCAGAGGAGGAAAGATGCAAAGATCAAGACAAGAGAGGATCCCATAGGCTAGAGATATGTGGAAGAATGAATAGAGCTGGTGAAAGAGGGAAAAGACAAAGGGTGGTTGGGCAGAAATGCACACTGAGAAAGAAGAGAATAAGAATCTTGGAGAGACAGAGAATGGGAAACTGAGGCCATTTCCGTGCGACGAAGCTCTTCCGGGTTGTCTCGCTGCAGTCCTGGGTCCAGAAGGGAGCGCCTCAGCAGTGCTCCCCTCTGCACCCACTCAGTCCATGCAGAAGAGAACGCAATGGCGCCACATCTTCCTTCTGCAGTACAGCCGGGCTTTTTCCATTGCTGCACTATGGAAAGAAGTGTCGCCAATGCGCTTCTGCATCTTCCACATGGCCAGAAGTGACGAGAGCTCTGCATGATCACAGGCGCGAAACAGATTTTTTCTGTCTTGCAAAAACTGCACAAGTGCAACACTCTGAGACAGGATGGCAGCAGGATAGCGACGATGTCATGCGGAAGTGTGACCTGCTGACCGCTGCCATCCTGTGGCAAGAACACAACAGCGACGTCGTGCAGAAAGAGTCTGAGAGAATACAGGACACCAGGGAAGGACAATGACAAGGACAGACTTGGACAATGGAAGAATCAGTGGAGATATGAAAGCATTTCAAGAAGTCTTTGTCATTGTTCCTTTTTCTTAAAAAGATTTCTGACAATTGTTCTTCTGGACTACTGCTGATTATGGATGGGATTTTCCAGCCACATTTGGGTATTTTTTAATGCAGAAACATAAAGTAAATTTAAGTAGTGAATCAATATAATTAAAATAAACATCCCCTTTTCAATATTATAGTTTGTGTGTGTGTGTAGGTTTTCAGTGTGATATTTTAATGTGAACATCGAGACACTTTTCCCACTAACTTTCCTGCCTCTAGATAAGTTTGATCAAAATCAGTGTAGCTTGCTTCCAAATGAACACAGATAGGTTTGTTTTGCATACAAACCCTTTTGAATTCTGCCTTAAGCACTTCATCTTCCCACTAACAGTTACTCTTAAGGCAAGGAAGAAAGTCCTGGGTGTGTGCAAAATTAAGAAATCCAGTCCTTCTAGCCAGGAAGCAAAAAGTATCTCCGAATGATTTAGGTAACCAGAACAGGAAACAGTATGAGTAAAACAAATACTGAGAGCAAGAAAGAGACTCTCTGATGCTTTATGCAACATCATTTGCACTGCTAGCCAGCAGGGTGGCACTTTGCTCCTTGCTGGGAGGTCAAGTGCATCTGTGGCTCCTTCCACCAGCCAGTACTGTTTGTGTTGCCCAAGTGATGATGCAGCTGCCTGCCATCCTCTCGAGATAAAGCACATCTTCTGCACAGTGTTTTCACTCTCCTCTGACCTGGGGCATGGGGAACTGAGTGCATTTCCCAACCCAGGTCTCATTAGATACAATTAGATTACCAAGAGATGCAGTTGAGAAAAGGCACATATTATGTCTAATTTGCATTAGTGGTAAAAATGGCTTCAGATTGAAATTTCATAAGGCCAGTTCTTGTCATTTGTCAAGCAATGTATCTCATGAGGGAAGCAGCTGATTATGAGGAGCCATTTTAAACACTCTGACACACAATCATATTCTCAGATCTTCTCCCGTTCAGGACTTCAACATCTTTCATTTGTCAGCTTCACTTCTGCTGCTTATTTGCACCCCAGATTATCACTGTATCTTGTGAAGGTCACATAATGTCAGTTTGTCTTACATTTGAAGCTTTATGAGATGGCAGTGAGAAGCCAATTTTGCTGTTTTGTTTTTTTATTTTTAAGTTTGTGACCAAAATAGCAACAACAATAGGAGCAGCAGATAAATCAGTTCAATCTCTTTCTGGGCCCATTTAACCTCCAGCAGTTACAGCACTGTGGTTCTACTCTAACTGCCATGGCTGCATCCTATGGAATCCTGGGATCTGTAGTCTGGAGAGACATAACTCTTAGGAAGATTCTAAGTACTCCTCCCTAAACTAAATCCCAGATTCCATCTGATGTTTCCACAAGAGTTAAAGTGAAATCATAGTGTTATTGTAATTGTGTGGTGTGAAAGGGCCCGCTATCATTTCATAAAGTAAAGTTAACTCACATGTCCTGATTCTCAGAAATCTTTTAAGTGTGTGAAATGAATCAATAACCTTCTATTGCTCTATATTTTCTGCACTTTTTTTTTTTATGGTGTGGGAAGATTTTGGCTTTACGGACACATTCTGTAAAGTTATCCTAATGTTGTTGGTAGGGTGAGGGCATTTTCTCAGGCTTACTTCAGAAAGTTTATATTTTGCTTTTCATAAGCTTTTGTACCGTAACTTTTAATATCTGCTAACTTCTTTCATTGTTGTTTTGGGAGTAGTTTTCCCTTTTTGTAAATGTATCTTTTCCAAGAAGTCATCAATCATTTTGTCTCTCATAATGACCTTTCAAGGTCTTGACACAATTACCCCATTTTAAAGGATAAAAGGTCACAACGGACATCCATCCCATCATTGTCACTAGAGGCTGAATGGCCACAGTTTCTTGGAATGCTTTTTTTTCTTTTTCAGATTAGGCAAACATGCCAACTATGACTTTAGCTGGACAAAGAATGACTTGTGATAGTTATTCATGCTCTGGCAAACTCTGTCTGGATTATTGCATATATTATATGTGAAGTTGCTTTTGGTTGCCCTACAAAGGTTGGCAAAACCATTAACTGAGATTGTCCAATATAATTATACCATGGCAATTCTTTGTCATCTGCACAGGCTGCAGAGCTTAAAGAACATGCTTTTTTGGACCACAGCTGCCAGGATCTCTCCAAAGCAGGGCTACTGGGAACATGGGTCAGTTTCTGAGATCACTTCAAAGTGTTGTTTTTAAAGGCCTAAAATTTAGGTCCAGATTACAAAGGGATGTCTTTTCCCATAGTTTTCTATTTCAGACCCTAGGATAATAATTTACAGGGTTCCAAAGCAAGACAACTAACTACAAGGAAGGGAACCTTTGGTGCATGACTGTGGAAATGGCTTTCACAGAAAGGTGCACCTGATTGCTATATTGTAATTTTCAGTGTGTCTAATGAAGACCGTTTTGTTCTCTTGTCTGTTTAAAGCACTGTACAATTTTGCTGCTGGTTGTATTACATAATGCATTTTTTTTCATCCCTGTAATTTAATTTACTTGTACCTCAGTCAAGATACTTTGGTTATTGGGTGGTCTAAAAATGTAATAAATAACTGAAGCAAGCACAAATCTTCTCAAAATATCATTTTAAGTTCATCAAAAAAGGATGGCTTGTCCTTTTGTATCACCTTTGCATAAAACTTAGGCCATAATTGTGTAATAACTTGGTAAAAATTCACATTTTAAACACAAACAGTGCTTCAAACAGTATTGGTTCCAAAGATGCAACACTAATTTTACAAGCCCCAAACTTCCCAGCCACATTTTAGAGAGCCAGATGACCTCTCATTAAAAGACACTGAAAATGCCGAAAGGTATCTGGTGAGACTGTGGACAATATGACCAAAACTGAACAGTTCTGAGAAGCTGAAACTTCATGTGCATAGAACATTGAACATGACTCTGTGATCTGTCATTATGCTCCAGCTTCATCATGGGATACATATAGAGAGTTTTCCTTCCTACCTGTGAATCACTTGAACTTTTGGAATTATGATTGCATAACACAGAATCCACTGGACTGCAGTCAGTCGAGAAGCAGTTTTCTGATGTTCCCACCCCCTCCTGTGAGTGTTCTCCAGTGCCACAGGTAGGAAAAAGGCCACTGTTGCTAATCTCCCTTACACCAGAGATTGTTCATGTGATGGGAAGTGGGAACGTCAGGCAGTCAGTTCTGACAGAGGAATGGATCCTATTGATTCCAGCAGCTGCTTATTGGTAAGTGGTGTTTGAGGGATTTTCACTGGCCCTATGTAGCTCCTAAATTAGGGGCTACATAGAGATTGTGACTATGTAGCAGTTAAGAGTGTGTAACTGTAGATTACATTTTCATAACTGCCCCAAATGATTCCTACCAATATAAACCGTAAGAGTAATTAAATAGACTAAAAATGTATTAACAGTCTGACAAAACAAAACAATTTAAGACTAGTTAAACCCATGCACATGTGCAGATTTGGATTAAATCAGCTAGCCTCTGATGGATTTAGTAAAAAGCCATGTTTTTACTTGGCACTGGAATGATGCTATCATTGGTAACAATTGGGCCTTTAGAGGGAGGGTATTCTTAAATGGGACACCAGAGCAAAGAAGGCCCTCTGGTCGTAACAGAGCTAGTAATAATTTTATAGCAGTCTGGGCTCTAAAAACGCCTATATTTTGTCACCAAAATTAGATTGTTACATGCACATGCCATTTGCACGTCAACCATTTTGAAAAATGGGAGCTATAGAAGTCACGTGGAAGAATGAATTATACTATGGACCTTTCCACACCACACTGTTATAGTGCTATTATTCCACTTTCAACATCCTGTGGAATTCTGGGGTTAGTGATTTATCGAGGCCCAAGAACTCTCTGGCTGAGAATTCTAAATGCCCCTCCCTAAACTGCCAACCCCAGGAATCCACAGGATGTTGAAAGTGGAATAACAGCACTATAACAGTGTAGTGTGGAAAGCCTCTTTGTTTCTACATGAGACTGAAACAGATACAGAACTGAAGATTCTCTGCATGTTCATTTTTATAGTGCTCTATGGTAGGTCCAAGACAACTTTTGATTTTTTTGTGAGGGTTAAAATATCTGAAATGTTAAAAAGTACATAAGAAGATGTCTGTTGGTCCAAACCAAGGCCCGCCTAGTCAAGCATTTTGTAGACCCAGTAGCCAGCCATTCACCTATAGGGAACTCAAATACAGCGCATGAGGGCAGTTAAACCATGCCCCTCATATTCCCATTAACTGTATGTGTGTATGTGCCTTCAAGTCACCTGTCATCTTATGGGTATCCCATGAATTTCATAGGGTTTTCTTGGTCCAAGAAGACTCGGGGTGATTTTGTCAGTTCCTTCCTGTGAAATATAGCCTACAGCACCTGGTATTCATTGGCAGTCTGTATAGAGGCATAAATGTGTCACTTGTGAATCTTTATAAAAATGCAAATAGCAGACACTCAAAGCTTATGACAGGTAGGAAAGGGGAATTAAGCTTTTCTAGCTCATCAAAACCTTGATTTTTTTGTATGTGTATAATGTACTTTTTCTGCAGAAATGTATTCTTTCTGAAAAAAATCTGATGACTCCTTTGTGTAAACAAAAAGCACTGCCCTCCAGCCTCTGAAATGCAACAATTCATAAAAAAATGTGTAAAAACTTTTATAATCTTTTCTGTTAGAGCTGGGGGCGGGGGCAAATTCTGGATCCAGTCCATTATGTTTACAACTTGATTGTCCATTACAGAGCTGGGAGATTCGCAGTAGTTCCCAACCCACAACTGATTGGCTTTTGCAAAATGTGACATCTCAAAGCCTATTCACTGTTAATAACATCAGGTGAAGATATTCCCCACCAAGCTCTCACTGAGAAATGGAAGCTGAAAACAGAATGTCACATAAAATGAAAGAGTTCACATAGAAATGTTTTTAAACATACCTCCAACATGAAAATCTCTTTTTATTGATATGTTTGTAATTCTAAATAAGATGAAAAGCTGTACATGAGCATAGTGATGACAGATGCCTGCACACGTTGTACACACTGGCCTGTGATTCTTACCTATTATTGAATTCAACCCACATGGACTTTCACAGAAAGAAAGAAACTGGTTACACAGTTGTTTTCCCTTGAAGTGTCTGCCCAAATATTACCCTTTGGTGCCATCTTCCCTTGGCAAAATGGCACTTTTGAACTTCTAAACAGAATTTGGCCTATATATTTCTTCCTGTCCAAGAGACAAATTTTAATAAGACCAAAGCCTGCTGGACAAATAAGCAGAATGAAAGGATTGAAAAGACTTGCAGAAAAAGCAGCTTTGGGCTCATCTAATTAGCCATTGATGCCAAAAGGCACAACAAGGAAATACATATCAACAATATGACAGGCTGCATGGTTTTTTCCCCCTCATTCTCCACTGAACCTGTCAGTAAAAAGAAACTTAATGCACACTCTTTCCTCATGGACTCTGTAGTCTTTTTCTTGTTTATGTGACTAGAGAAGGGAAGTAATGCCCTTAGGAAAATGAATTTTGCACAGAAATCTGCTAATATGATGGTGGGGGAGGGGGGAGAAGAAAGAAAGAAAAAAGAAAACACACACATAAAGATGTGAAGAAGAACTCAGTAAAGAAAAATAACAATAAGAAAGCCATCACATTCCAAACTACTACTGTAAAGAAGTACTAGTTATATATTATTCCAGCTGTTCCAAGCAATTAACGATATAATACTTGCAATGAGGTATTCTTCTGTATGGTGTAAAATATGTAGACATTGCCTTAGCACTCTTGGTGTTATTCATCTCAGGTGATGAGGAAAGTGGGAATAAGAGCACCCTTCTTTAACCCATTGACCCTGACCTCACCTCCCGCATGTCCTGGGAAGAAGAATATCTACAGCAGGGAGGTTTCTCTACTCATAGGAGCTTGAGTTCCTCCCATTTCACTTAAAACCATGTGGAAGTATCTAGTTAGCATACCTCACCTGTGAATATGGGGATTTGTGATCATAGTTTGATCTTCTGGGCTAAGAGATATGAAGCTGCCTGTAGACAGGGCACAAAACTAGCACAAAGTAGTCACCTAGCAAGTATCAGGTGCATGCTGTGGTTCTTGCCTTTCATGGAAATGTCAAAGCAGCTCCCCAGGTGTCACCCTGGCATCAGAGAAAGAACTATCTGTTAAGATATTGAGACATTCTGAAAATGTTCTGAGGTGAGGTGGCTTGGTCCTGAATATATAGGAAGAGACAATTCCGAAGTCAGTCGTAAACATCTCACACTGGAAATACTAATAGGGATAGCTCCAGGAATGTAAGGGGGATAGGTGGCAGAATTAACAGGCAACCTGATGTTTCTAATTATGAAGCATTTTTTTTTGAGACTCTAGTATTAGTCTTTTACTTAAGGAGTACAACAGTTACTTGTGTATCCTGGCCATGCGCATTTCAGCCATTGTTGTTGGCTTAGCCAGGAAAGCCAAACAAACCTGTTTCCTCTCATGTAGCAAGTAAGAAAATAAAAGGTTTATTTATTAACTTGTTTTAATTGAATATTGTTTCAGGTTTTTTAATGATTTTTATATGTTTTTAATGTTTAAATTGTTTTTAAATGTTTTGATGTTTTAGTTTGTTGTTGATAGCCGCCTTAAGTCCCATATCGGGAGAAAGGCAGCATACAAATATAAATAATTAATAAATAAATAAATAAAGGGGAGGATTCAGCCCCTTAGAAAATGAAGTTAAATGGATTTGGTGAATAATGAGAGATAAAGTGTACAGGGAGGACCATCTAGAGACCTTCTTGTCCAGCTGTAGGGTCAAACTGGGAATTCCACCAAGGATGAAGATTCAGGTACCTGAATCTACCTAAGCAGCCAAAAGTAGTGTGGAAGCCCATGAAGCTGACTGAGACCATTTCAGCCCCTCCCTATACTGCAAACTCCAGGATTCCATAGGATGTTGAAAGTGGAATAATAGCACTATAACAGTCCAGTGCGGAAATGGCATAAGTAAACACAGGCACTTTCCGCACCAGGCTATTAAAACGGTGTAGAGCGACCTCTGATGGAGGTCTTCTGCACCATAGAGTGGACTGGGGCAGACTACTTTTTGTAGTTCCGCACCTCAGTCTGGTTCAGAGTGACCGGAACTGGTCGTGCAGCATGCTTTTTAAAAACCTCTTTTTAGAGGTTTCTAAAAAGCACAGAGCGCACAACTCTGTGTTGTTCTGTCTTCACGCTCTGGTGCAGATTTGCAGGCATGCACAAGTGCGTGCCTGCAGATCTGCCGGGGGCGGGCTTTAGGCTGGCGAGCTTCTCTGGTTGGTGGAGAGCCTCCACCAAACGGAAGCCGCCATTTTGGACGCTGGAGCAATGTGAAGCAACGAGCTCGCACTGCTCCTCGTCCCGACGGACTCGCTCAGATGCTGAAGAAGTTCGGTGAGTAGCGTTTTTTCGTGGTTCCTTTCCCACGTGCGGAAAGGGCCAAAGATCTTAAAATCCATGGGTTCCCATGCCTCCACCCACCAATATATTTATATGTTCATGAATTCAGAAATGAATATCAAGCTGTAACCTATTTATATTCCAGTACTTCTAATTATAATAATGCCCTCCACTTATCAATTGTAAAAGTGATGATTTGCAGCATTATCATTCCCTCTCAAAAGTGCATAACTTTAGGGAAGCTATAAACTGAAAGAGAGCAAATGTGGTGTAGTGGTTTGAGCACTGGACTGTGACTCTGAAGTCCAGGGTTCGATTCCCTGCTTTGACTGTGAAACAGCACTGGGTGGCCTTGGACATGTCACACACTCTTAGCCCCAGAGAACCCTGTGATAGATTCACCTTAGGGTCACCATAAGTTGGAAATGAGTTGAAGGCACACAACAACAACAGCAGCAGCAACAACAATAACAAGCTAAAAGCTTTGCTTGCTAGACTAATATAAGGTGCTGAGAAAAAATACAGACTACTTTCAGCAGTGAATTTACTATAAAAGTATACTTCTGACATATCTTCCAAACAGCTGGGCACTGTGTCAAATTTCAGATTGAAAAGGTATTATTAGCTATGGGTGAACACATATACAGATGAGCAGGCCTGAGCGACAACAATGTAACACTAAATCAAAGTCAGTAAAATGTAATATAATTCTTAGCGGCATCATGACTATTTTCAATTTTTTTTGTAATGCATACAATAAATTAAGAGAAATTCTCACATGACCATTATTTTGAGCAACAACTATATCATCTATTTTCCAGGAAACATGAAAGACAAGCTGATGCTTTTTAGGTGTTCCATTCTACTTCCACATTAAAAGCTCAAAGCAGTTATTTTGATCATTTTAAAATTCTCTTTCAGGATTTATAAATCACTTGCACTTGAAGCTTCCAAGATAAGTACCCCAAACATTATAGGATTCAACTATATAAAATCAAGGGGAATATAAGTAAGTGTTATGAAAGCCCATTAGGCCAATGAGAGGTTACAGAGCTGAACTGTTAATTTGCAATCCTACTTAACAGTTATAATCTCTGCCTTGAATTCTATTATCTTATATTCAAGTAGTCAAAGTTCAGAGGTAAGGAACTCTGAATATGCTCAAATGAACTATTTTCTTTATTCCATTGTACAATCTATAGCTGAAACCTATGATTAAATGAAACTTATAGGTCTTGCTGAACTTTTGTCCCAGAAGAAACTCTGATGGTATGAACATATTTCTGTAAAGTAAAATAACAGAATAAAAATTGACATTTGCTCCTTTGATGGCAGCCTGGAATACCTTATACTTTTCTTGACTTCCCTAGGGGATACCAAATGCATTCAAGCCTCCAGAAAGTTCAACAGAACTAAATGTGAAACATCCTAAACATCTAAGGATTTTTCATTTTGGTGCTTAACGATTAAGAACATCAGTGTTCTACTGGAAGTTATCTATACAGTCCTGCTTAATAAATGATGTGTTCATGATCTTTTAACATCAGTAACAATTTGCTAGTCGTAATACACTGTAGAAGAGAGCAGCTAGGAAGCTATCTGAACCATTTTAAAACTTAAATTACCCACCATAAAGTGCAGAATAAAATCATAAAGACTTTCTTGTAATACAAAATTCATGGAGACAAAACTCTAATTTCCTGATGGATATATGATATTAATGTAACGGATACCTCAGTGTAGTTAAATTGCATTAAATGGTTATTAATGCTTGAATAAACTTCAAGGAAGTGGGTACTGGTTGAAATGGGATAATATTTTGTTCTGCTAAATTATACGTTAATTGGTATTTCCTCTCTTGTAAAAGGACCTAAAGGGCTTAATAAAATATGTGCCAGAAACATTCTTTTCTCTCTCTCTTTTCCTTCTCCTTCTGCTTCTTGGGATACTATGTTGAGAGTTTAATGGAAAGCATTTCAAACCTTTCCCAGAATATTCATCAGAATTCATTACAGGCTGGGTCACAGAGACACCCAAAAGCAAACAATCAATGCTCTCAGTTATCTAGAAAATGGACTGATACGGCCATATGCTCAAGAAATTTACAAGGGTGTGTGCCCACTCATTTTGAAATGTAGGGAAACATCCCTTCCTAGATATAGCAGCTCTTGCCAAAATGCAGTGCTATAGAACAGCAGCAGCTATTTTATAGAGAACCTATGCTTCACACAACCATTCTGACACATGGCAGACATAAGAATCTCCTCAGAGCTGCTGCTGGCAGTAGTGGTATTTAATGACCCAAGACATGGAATCCAGAATCATTTGCAATACAGTCCTCCCTCCACATTTGCTGATTTGACCTTCATGAATTTGATTATTTGCAAGGCACTTGCTTGCCTCTCCCCATTTTCCTCCTCCTATCTTTTGCATTCCTCACCCCAGGCTTGTGAGGCTTGTGTTTAAAATGGATTTTTTTTTCCTTTGGGATGAACAAAGCCCTCTCCCACTGCTGAAGGCATGGCCTCTCTGCCAAGTGGTTACACATTCTGCTGTGTATTGGCTGCTGATTGGCCAGGTGCTCCTTTCTCAAGATGACAGCCAGAAGTAATTAGAACTGCAGAACTCCCTTCTTCTCTGTCTGAGGGAAAAGTACCAGTAAGCCTTTTAGGTTGTCCCCCCTTCAACATCAGGGCCAGAGACAAAGGAATGGGAGAGGGAAGTTCTGGAGGGGAATGGGAGGGGAATCATGGAGAAGGGGAACTATTTGCATTTTCCCCACTTTTGTGAGGGTTCTGTGCCCCAAACTTTCATGAATGTGGAGGGGCTACTCTACTATATAAGTCTTGGGTAAAAGATGCTTGCATACAGTTGGAGGTGTATAACTAGCATCTACTGTGATACAGAAAAGAATTTGAAGGTGCCTCCAATCCTATTGCCATCTGAATGCCCTCAACAATATCTATTATCCTCCCACAACTGTTTGGATTGAACATGCTGATGATTATACCATTTTCCAGTCAATGCTGTTGAGTTTCAAACAGACTGAATTTCAAACCAAATAGGGATGTTCCTATTCTGACAAAGCATTTCTAGTGTTTGGCTGCAACATTCACAAGAATTCAAGTCACAGGGACTCCTAAAGGCAAAATCTTTCTTTAACAATATTTCTCAGAGGGATGGTGGTCCCACTCTCTCTAAGGTGAGCAGGACCTGAAGCTTGTGCAAAGGTGAAACACTCATGAACTGCTAAGGAAACAAAATAAGTATCATCAGATAATTTCTGATGGGAAAGAAATCCTTGAAACAGTTAATATAGATGCATATTGTGTTAATATAGACACAAAGATGTCCTTTGAAAATATGAGGGGCTTGCATACACATATGAGGGCCAGCCGGTAATTTCCCTACCAGTGAGTTGATCTCTTTGCTCTAGGTTTTAGCCTAAATTTTTAAGGAGCTATCCACGGTGTTGAAGCCTATCTTCAAAAATAGGTTCTGCACCTTGGATGGCTCATGGCTCATTTAAAGTTCAGACTAAAACACACAGCAAATCTGCCATTCCACTGACATGGTATCCACCGGCTGTCATTGTCTCTTGGTGGAATTAAGTAATTTTATGATTTCCAGTTAGCAAATCTACTGCAGAAGGGAATGCTTTCTATCCTCTTTCATAGTGAAATGCAAAATACAGCTGCACACCACAGTTTGGAACCATCTGTACAATGCATGTTGGATCAAGGATAGTGCGTTTTAAGAGCAAAGTTAAACAAAGGGAGAGAAGGAGTTGAAAAGAGTTTGCGGGTGATGTTTTTTCCTACAATGTATATCAGACTTTGCAACGTGGAGATAGTCGCCTTTGGTGAGCCATAGATTCAAGATAGGGAAGCAGCATAGTACGGTGATTTGAGTGATGGGCTAGGACTCTGGGAGACCTGCGTTTGGATTCTTACCCTGGAAACCTAATGAGTGGCCTTGGGCAAGTCACAATCTCCTTATCTAAGAGGAAGGCAATGGCAAACCTTCCTGGAATAAATCTTGCCAAATGAACCCTATGAAAGGGTTGGCATATGTCAGAGTTGACTTGAAGGCACATAACAATAACAACAGATTCTTGACATGATGCTTAAACACAGATTCTTGTGTTTAAGCATCATGCTTGTTCTGTGTGTTGAATTATTTTTTCCAGAGATGAATAAACTAACAATTAGTTCTGGCTTCAGTATGAATTTTTAACAGACTTCTGGAGTGTTCTTTGCAGCTTAGGAAGCCCTCCAAACACTCACAATACTTTGAGGTCTTTTTTATTAATGAGTACCCTTTCACCCCCAAACAAGATCACTATCCCAAGATTTTAATTAATTACAAAAGTTAAAAATAAATCATACTAGAGTCCTATTTGATAATCCTCCTAGGCTGGCTTTCATTCTTACTAATATGTAATACAGCCCACAGTAAGATTTAATTTTAGCCATAATTATAAAAAGTTTGAAATTAAATCTTACTGGGAATGTGTTCTCCATTAATATGGACAAAAACTGATCTAGGGGGATTATTATGAGGGACAGAAGAAAGATTTAATTTTTAACTTTTGTAATTAATTAAAACATGATAAAGTATTGTGTTTCAGAAGTGGAATAGCAGTCGCCACACCAGTCAAGACTGTCCAACAGCACATCGTTGTGTTTGTAAGCTTTGTAGAGTGTGGAATATGATAGTCTTTCTGAGACTTGGTGTCAGCACTGTAGGCCTGCTATTCCACATGCTGTATGTTTTTATTCCTTGCATTATCCCTACCTGACAGTCTGTGAGAATTTCTTTCTTTCTTTCTTTCTTTCTTTCTTTCTTTCTTTCTTTCTTTCTTTCTTTCTTTTTGTTTTTTCTTATTTTACAGTACTGTAAATCACCCAGAATGTGTGGTGATTGGCATAAATGTTTACCCACTCTGTGCCAGAGCAGTAATGGAATTTTACTTTATTTTTTATTTTTTACATTGTTTTTAAGGTATTTGACAAAATATTCAGTGAATATTCATTAATCTCTCTCACTTTCTGTCATTCACACACTACTCCGCAACTCTGGGTTTCAGCCGCAATAATTCTCAGGTAACAAAGCCATTTTCAGAAATGGTTAAGCAATACCTCAATTCATTGCAACCCCATTTATAAGCCATCCACATTTTTATATATTTTCAGACAAACCACAGGGCTTCATCTTCTGCCCTACTGGCTTTGCACCAGAATACAGTTTGAAGAAACAGCTGGAAATGACCTCTTACACAAGCCTTACATTTCCATTTTTATTTTATTTTAAAAATGCTGTCATCTTATTAATTGGTAAGCCTTGATTTTCATGGTCATGCTAGCTTCTAGGCCTCGTCCAACATGACATCAGGGGGATGTGACTATGATTAGGCAGCACAAATTGAGACCAAAAAGCAATGCGATTGATGATATATTAAACACTGACATACAACCTGAATACATAGTTGGCAAGGACAAAAGAAAGCATGATTTAATATCCTCCCATGCCAGCTACCTCCTCTTCCAGTTTACTCAGGGTCATGTCTTCTCAGCTTACACCCATTATTTCAAACAGAGTACCCTGGTGTACATCATGTAACCTACAAGAGTCATTGTTGGCTGCAGAATGGTACTCGAGGGATATATGATACAACCTACGCTGGACAAAGAAAAGGCTCCGAAACATGTTGAAAGCAATTTTTCACCTTAATAGTAAATAAAACAGTCTCTAGATAAATGGCCATTACAGCATTCATATAGTATAAAGCTAAGTGTATTCCACAAAAGTCGTATCACTTAACAATACTTGACATGTTCAGTTTTACTTACATCGAAGAATATTATTGCTCTCAGCCCTTTGGGCATAATCTGTCCTTCATTCTCTAATAATCTCTCCCCCTCCCTGGCTGCCATTCTTATCTAGTATGATCAACTTTTCTCATGCTCTCTCAATGGCATTTTACAACAATCAGAATTAATTGGCTAGATCAAAGAAAGCCACAAGGTCACACACCCCAAACTAGATTTTTTTTTAAAAAACTTTCCTTTTTTCCAATACTGATCCTAGTCACTTAAAATAGTATTTTGTAAGCTTGATCTGCAACATCTCAATGCAGAAGGATACTTGAATCTTTGTAGGAATTGGCAGAGAAAGATCCTAGGTATTTTCTTTAATGTTTTATCTAACTTTTAGATAGCTTGCTAATGAATCTGGTTCTCTGCAACTCTTAAACACTTGCTTTTCCATGGACTCTGAGTCTTGGATCCTTCATGGGGACCAGAATAGAGACATAAGAGAAAAGCATAGCATAGTGGAAAATGAACCCACGACTTTCCACTGTTGTCTGCTCTTGGGAAGGCCAAGCTATGTGGTGCCACCCCTGCCCCTTCTACCAGGCCCCTTGCCTTCCCTATTTTCCAGATAGGTGTAAGGTTCATTCAGGCCATTTCTGCACTACACAGTTATAGTGCTATCATTCCACTTTCAACATCCCATGGAATTTTGGGGTTTGCAGTTTAGGGAGGGGCGTCTTTGGCCTCAGTAAAGTACAAACCCCGGAATTCCACAGGATGTTGAAAGTGGAATGATAGCACTATAACTGTGTAGTGCGGAAACAGCTTCAGCCTCTGTTAATGACAAAATAAACAGGAATGATGTTCTGTGGAAGCTCAGTGTCAGCAATGGAGTAGCTAAAAAAAACAGGAAAAACTTCATGGCTTCTGTCAGTATTGTGAGGGTTCCAAACATAAGAATCTACTTATCATTCATATTAACCATTCCTGTCCATTCCTGTTACTTCTAATGGTCTTTCCTGGTGGAAGAAAAACTTTAGTAAGTTTGTCCTGGAAGGCAAGCCATAAGTTTTTTTGTATTCCTTTTTTTTTTCCGTTTACCCCATTAAATCTGTTCTGAATTCTAAAGCAAATGCCTTTATGGGGCTTTTAATGGTCTCTGATTCTAAAGTCTTTCCTTTTTGTCAGTCCACCGATTAATTGAAGGGCAGAGTGTAATCTCTGATTAAAGATTTAGTTGACTGATTGCACCGAATAATTGATGAAATCTTGTAGTGCTACTAGTTTATTATACTGACATAAACACGCTCAGACAGCAGTTAAACTAGAGTACTAGCAATTATATCAGATTAGCCCCAGTTACATTAATGTGGCTAATATATGTAGAATGATACGGGTGTAATATATGGCTTTTTATTCGTTAGCATAACCATATTTTATGAGGAAAACCTCAAAACTTCACTGATGTAGTGGCATAGAATTTAAATTGTGATTAGCCAATGAAATCCTGCATTTCCATTAACACTGAAACCCCATGTCCTTGAGATTTATATCGTCCAAATATATCAATTGATTTATAGCCTAGTAATCCTTTTATCCCCATTTATGTGCAACATAACTTGACGTAAGTGCTAGAATGTCTCCATTAATCGAATTCTAGAGTGTTAGACTAAGAAACAGGACAGAGAAACTTTTAGGCTGCATTATAAATACACTTTGAAGTGAAAAAAAAAGGAAAAGAAAATACAGCTAGCCTTGATGTTCACTTTGAAAACACATGCACTAATGGAGATTATTCAAGCATCTCATGTTTAAGTGGTAATGGGTGCTAGAATGGCTATAGTTATATATCCAATTGTATATATGTAAATATTTTTTTTCTCCTATAGACATTTTATATGTGCTTTGTGCCTTCAAGCTGCCTTTTGACTTATGGTGACCCATTATTTTCATATTGTTTTCTTTGGCTAGGAATAGTCATAGGTGGTTTTGCCAATTAGTTTCTCTGAAATATAGTCCATAGCACTTAGTATTCATTGGTGGTCTCCCATCCAAGTAATAATCAGGGCTGACCCTACTTAGCTTCTGATATCGGGCAGGATCTGGTGCCTTCACCATATTTAGGCATAATGCCACAGATATTAACTGGATGCAAAAAAGCATGAGTGATGCCATTGTGTTGTCAGTGGACCACACAGGGGAAATGGGACAGTAAAACTGATTCTCTAACAGTGTGAGGTCATTGAACTTTTAAAGGAAATATAGGCCAGATGATTCTGATTTAGTTGATTTTATTTGGTTTCTGCAGCTCTTATAAGGATCACTTTAGTGCCAATGTATAGATGACATTTGTGACCTGACAGCATTGCTGGAACATGAGGCATCCCTTCTGACACCACATATCATGCCCATTGATTAATTAATTAATTAGATGCATTGCAAGTAAAAATCCAAGCCCACAATATCTTTGAAGATCCCATAGTTATTTTGATAGTCCTAATAGTTGTGGCTGCAGATGACTGTGGCCCTCATCCCAATGTAGCACTTTTTCTTCTGCTGCTCACAATGGTCACTGAGTGCCATTTCCCCGGTGTGTGAGTCAGAGTCAAAGCACTCTGCTTCATTTCAAGTTCCTTATCTACTTTGTGGTTTACACGGTGGAGATTAAAACAGATACATGGACACCGATGTCTGAGGAACCACATGTATTTCCATGGATGCAGTATCCACAGATGCCATGGAACCTATTTTGAATTTAGAAGTTTGGAAATGCGTTCAGAATCACATCGTGACTTGGTTCTGCAGTGCTACCAACTGCAAACAGATTCGAAACAACAAACTGTGCTTGTGTGCTGATTGCATTGTAACTTATTGTACCCAATACCTTAAGAGGAAAACAGACACAAGAAAAGTTTCAGTTTGTTTCTCTATCTGTTGCTCAAGTTCTCTCTCTCTCTTTTTTAAACAAGCAAACAACATTTTCCTTTCCATATAATTCTGAGGATAGTTCTGAGGAAAAACAGAAGTATTTTATTTTTTCCTAAAAGATGGGTTCTTTTGATTTCAGGATAGATTGCACCAAGAAGCACCATTTTTTTCAAGCAAGCTGGATAGTTTCAAATCTTTCTCATATTCTGGATGGGAAGGGAGCACATGGCATTTATGCTAGAACATGTTTGAAACACTGTACCATTAAAAAAGAAGGCATGCCCATCCAGGTCTCCAGAGCCAATGCTGAGCAAGGACCCAGAAGAGATCTCCCATTGACCAATTTTCTATAGTATTATGAAATTTTAATGTTTATTGGCCAAATTGCCTACCCAACATCCTTCATACTCCCTTTCCCCTCCAGCCAGAGATCACTGTGTTGATTGAAAACAGTTTTCTAAGTTCCACTGGGTGAAAAATGGGGCTTGCTGTAGTGAGATATCTCTATTTTAAAAAATAGTTTCTATCAAGTCCAATTAGAAATTTTGTATTACTCTCAACAAATGTTTTGCCTTCTCAAAAGTCCTGTATCACTTCACATAAGGAGGAACTTCAGATTTAAATATAGGTAAATGTAACTGCAATTTAGGGATGAATTGCACTAATTTTATTAAAAGACGTTTGGCACAGAACTTGAAGTAACTCCAAACTTATATCAGATTTTTCTGTGGCAACTCATGATGTTTCCCCAGGCTTCAGCTTTGCATTCAGTTATACCTGCATAAGCCATTTGGTTATTGAATAGCTGTTATAGAACAGAATTATGCATGTTCAGCTAGAAAGGTAACTGAAGCCCAACATCAGCTGTTTTTTTTTCATTTTTTTTTTTTTTGGTAGGCTAGATAGATGTTGGTCCACAAATCCCATCAGCCACAGTCAGCATGGTGAGAATTGTAGATCAAAACATCTGCAGAGGAAAAATACAAGACCTTTTTTTTCTCATCTTGCTTTAAAATCTGTACACCTTTTCCTCCATTGATTAAAATGTCCATGTGTGCATTTGTGTGAAAAGGTTACTTTAATCAAGACTGCCAAATCCAACCACATTTTTTTTTCCTGTCTATACCCACAAGCTGCTGTTTTCACAACTTGCCAAAGAAACACATAAGGCAGAAATTAAGAGTATTCTATCTTTGGATCCTGCTGCTCTCAGTTGTATTGCAGGAATACTTTGGGGAGATGGCTTATAAAGGCACTGCTTTAGCATTGGTTATTGTAATTATGCAATTGGAATTATACTGGATACTGCAAAAATCTTTTATTGCTACTAGTTCATCTTGAAAATAGACAATCTTGGAAGCAAAATTTGCTTACTCAGGAAAAAAAAATAGTCAGTTACATTTCTAACATCCTTCTCATCAACACCAGCTCCATGTCCCTTCCTCTGAAAGCAACTGGTGGCCCGGTAGAAAGAGCTCCCACGCTGCCTTTAAATCACATATGTGGCCCAGGAAACATAGCAGCTATTAAAATATATTTATTATTCATTATTAGTAAATTGCCTACATGTGGAGTTCTAGAGAAGAGAAACTTACAGTTTTTGTTGACTCATTAAAAGTCCATCATGTGATGCCCTGCAAAACCCAAATTTGTATTTATAGTCTTAATTTTAAAACTCCATTTGAGCAATTATGTTGGTGCATTAAATGAAGACTGGGGGAGAGAGTAAAGGTAAAGTCATTACACTGGAAATTTGCCTAGCAAAGCAGCTTCCATGGATCTCAGAAGTTGATAAGCCACTGGGAAAGAACCTGGTTTAACCCAGAGAATTACAGGTGAGGTTGTGGATGATAATATGTGCAACTACTATAGATGTGTTAATAAATTATAATTAGGTATGCTCTGTGCATTCCAATTGCCTTTTTAGTAAATACTTAACATCGTAAAGCCTGCCAGAAAATCAGATGATATGAAACCAATTTAGCTACTTAATTTGTATTATGTTATGCAATGCTACATCATGCCGCAGCAGCTACAGAAACCAGAAATTGATGTTTTCTGATATGGATCTGTTGGTTCTCACCATTTTGCTAACAGTCTAGTAGGATTAGGAAAGTAACTACAGATAAAGAAAGAGGTGAGAATAAAAGAAGACTTGCAATGCTTCTTCATCTGTGATGTGAGTCTTGTGCAGTAGAATGAATCAAATCCTGATTTAGTCATTTGCTTTGCCTTGCCTTCCTCATGTTCTGTCCCTTCCTATCTCTTCCTTTTCCTCCTGAGAGAGACAAAGAAAAGTGCATCATAACAGGTCAGATTATTTCTCCCTTTGCTCACTGTGTGGTCTACTTGAGCAATGGTCCTTATGATCTCAAGCATGTTGCTGACTGAGGTAAAAGATAAGATGCCATATCCCATCTGCCACAGAAACAGTCATTGAGACTTTTGCCAACAATGGTGGTAGCAGGGCATCTTACTCCATACTTGAGGGTAGCAGGCTAGCTTGTGGGTGGCCGAGTAAGTAAACTGTGCAAAAGACACAGTTTTCCTTTCCAACTTTGTCGATGCTGGCCCTTTCCACATGGGGTAAAAAAAACGGCTTAGGGCGACCTCATCCGGAGGTCGTCCACACCGTGGGGCGTGCTACAGCGGTTTGAAAAGTGGAGGTTCCACACCTCAAACCGCCCTAGCGTGGCCGCAAGGGGTGGCACGGCGCATTTTTTAAAAACAACATTTTATGTGGTTTTTAAAAAATGCGAGCGCGCTAACCTGTTGCAGCGCCCCGTTTGAAACTGCAGCTGCCCGGGGGCGGGCTTCCGGCTGGCGCGCTGCCCTGATTGGCGGAGCGCCGCCGGAAGTCACCGGCCACCATTTTGGGCGCTGCCGAACGCCGCCGAAATTCGCCAGCGTGTGGAGCAGCCAACGTGCGCTCCCCGCAGGGATGGAGCAACCCGTTTTCAGGTAAGATCCGTCCCTGCGTGCGCTGCCCCGTTTCCGCGTCCCCCGTGTGGAAAGGGCCGCTGTCTGTCACCCTCTCTGCAGTACCTCTTGCCTAAAGTGGTTATCTCACTCCGCCTGATAGTAGGACCAACCCTGCTAGTAGCAAACAGGGACCACCTTCAGGGTGAGGAGCCCAAACCAGAGTTGGAGTCTGAAATTAAAACAGTCGCACCAATAGGCATGAGATCTCGCCTCTGCTGGCACATTTCCATCAATTCCAAAATCCTATGCTTTTGTAGCGTAGGCAGGTCTTCCAACAATTATCTTCTCCCAGTGTGTCTTTGGGCTTGTCCATGATGCAGTGTTGCTATGCTGAAGGAAGCTTAAAGAGGCTTTAGTAAAGTATTAGTAATATTAGTATTAACATTAGCATTATATTCATTTATATTCCACTTTTCTTCAGGTGGCTAACAACATATTTTTAAAAAATACAGATTAAAACTATACAAAAGCTTTGATAAAAGTATACATATGAAAATATAAAAAATAATTAAACAAGTGATAAAGTTAAAAATATTAAATTTTAAAAACGTTAAAACATTAAATATTAAAAACATTAAAATTAAAAACAGCATCACACAGCATTAAAAGCTCACCCCAGTCAATTTCTAAAAGCCTGTTAGCATACAATAGCAATAGCACTTATTTCTATACCGCCTATCAACTAGTGTTATCTAAGCGGTTTACAATGTATTTTTTTTAGCTAATTGCCCCCAACAAGCTGGGTACTCATTTTACCGACCTGCGAAAGGATGGAAGGCTGAGTCAACCTTGGAGCCTGGGATGTTTTACTTCACTGATGGAAGGACAGCAAGGCTGTGCTCGCTTTTCTTTTTCTTCTTCTTTGCTTACCTAGATATTTTTATTTTGATCTATTGTTTCTATATTGTTTGCCTTTTTTCTTAAGTTGGCGGCCTAATTTAAATTGTTATTGTATATGAAAAGATCTCAATAAAAATTGTTAGAAAAAAAACCCCATACTGACTAGTGAATCCTCTCCTGCTGTGGAGGTCACTGTAGATCAGAGTTAGGTACAATAAAGACCTGGGGCCACATGAGGGCCTCCAAGTATGTTTTTGTGGCCCTCAACATATCCAGAATACCCTATACTACTAGTATTTTCTCTGGAGAGAGAGAAATAGAGAGAGAGATTAGGAAGGTGAATTGCTGTTCCTGAAAGTTTTCAAGTGCAACAATTTAATTTTTAAATCAGTTGCAAGGACCTCCTGTAAAACAAGAGTGGAATTCCAGCCACTTGTGTGTATTTTTTAGTTTTTTCTTATTTTTTGGTAGGCTATATGGCCCTCAGAAGTATTAGTAGTCCTCAGACCAGCTACACTTGCCCACTCCTAACTAAAGATGTTTGCTTGAGATGGAAACAAGTATATCTACTGTCTGTCTTAGGTTCCTGGCTGAGTGGTGATTTGTTAGAATTTTCTGGATGGATAAGGAAAGGATGTTAGTTGGAGAGTTGTAGGGTGGGAGCAGGCAGGGAGAGACAAGACCAATGGGTTGAGCAGCTCATTGGCTGAACATCCTACTGATTCACCGGTACTCTTAGTAGTCAGTTCTATTCTGAAGCTGGAAAGTAGTCATGGTGAACTCTAGCTCTTGTTTTTATTTTGTCCTTATGAAATTATGAAAGAGAGTTGTCCTTATGAAATTTCATACGCATGGCTGTACTGCTTCGATGGAGAGCTAATGTTTGAAAGCATCTCTTTTGTCTTTAGCTGAAAGAATTTTTATTGTAATTATTGAGGTATAACACACAGAATTAATCTATGATATTCATAGAAGTTACCTTAGGGGAGGGAACTCCTCTTAGGACCAAGTACAACTCTCTTACAGTCCCAATCTGGCCCTCTCAGTCTCCCCAGCTGATGCCACCATCAACAGCAGACACCAGTGGCACTGGGGTTCGGTATTTTCCCACATTTTTAAGGATTCTTTTCTATCACCACCTCATCCTAAAAGGCTGATATGCCTCTGCCATGGCTTAGCTAGTAGCGCTAAGGTACTTCAACTAAAATATGCTTGTATTTTTGCTTCCTACATTTGGTCTTTGCCTCCCTGACACCAGTGCAGTCCCTGAAAACTCATCTAAAATTTAATTTGACCCCTAGACTTAAAACAGTTTTGTACCATTGTAGCACTGTTACCCTAAGAGGTGGGGGACTTTGAGGTCTACCCTCAATGACAGCGTCTCTTTAGAATTTGGGGGAATTATAGCTCAAAAGAGGCCTGAGAAAAGAGGATAATGGCATGATTGTTTCACCTGTGTATACCAGCACTAATTATAGAAAGGAGTCCAGTTTAAAGTTAAACAAAGTATTTTATTGGATTGACAAACACAAAAGAAATCAGACACGCTCAAGAACCATACAAGGCTATTTGAAAGAGAGGCAAGAAAGGTTGGATAGGGAGAAAAATTGAGATGAAGAGGGTGATAGCTGCCAATCTTGAAGAAGGTTGAAGTGGAGTGGCTCAGACAGCATCTAAGGGTAGCAAAAGAGAACAGCAGTCAGGATACTATGTATTACGTCCAAGTATTACAAAAAGGCTGGGGTCAAAGATAATGTTTTTATACCTGATTTCCTGCTCTAAAGGGGGTGCGTAGACAAAATTCCCATGGAACTGACAAAAGAGTCTGGAATGGGTTGATTGCCTTAACTCTAATTGACAAAACATTGACGGGAGTCATAACAATGTCCTCATGTCTTGGTCGGGCAGGGGGCATAAGGAAGATTTACATAGGGCAAGATTAAGGGATGGTCCCTGATTGCTTTACGTAGACAGTTTCACCTTCCATTGTTTTTGGGTGCACACAGAACCATTAATGTCTGGGATTCCTGCCAAATTATCTCTGCATTTATGACTTGACTATGTCTCAGGTCAGCTTGACCTGGCACCATGCTTTTTGATCAGCATGCCTTTGATCATATTTTTTAGCCATAAATATGTTCAATTATGAAAATAGCACATCTTACGCAATGGGGGTGTAGAGTATGATAACACCACAGAGGAAGCTATCTTATACTGTCAGACCATTGGTCCATCTACTCAAAGCAAAACAGCAACTATTATTCAGGCTTTCAGAGTAGACCTTTCATGGACCCTATCTGGAGGTAATGGGGATCAAATCTAAGTCCTTTTGTGTTTCAACATTATTTTATGGTGATGAGATAGTAATTATCCCACCTTAATTTCAAGCTCAGGCCTCATGAAAAAATTATTAACCCTTTTACATGTTCTGTGAAGTATATAGCACACCATTTAGGGCAAAATAAATATTAAGAAGAAATATGGGGTACCCTGAAAATTATGACACACCCTGAAAAAAAAAAGTACATTTGTCAATAAAGTGTAAACATGAAGTAGCAGCTACAAACAAGCTGAAAGTGGAATCAAGAAGTCACTTCCTCTGTGTAGAACTCTGGCCAAGTGTGCTTCTCATGCTTGAATATTTGTTTTTATCATGTAATTGGAAGGTTGATGGAAAGCTGTCTTGTCATGTTGTATAACAGAAACAATATATTTTCCTGCATCATTTTATCTGTCCTGGGAGCTTATCACAAACCCATTCTTTCAAGGTAACAATCTTCAAGGCAATGATTTCCAATGGGATTTTATTAATGCCTTTGTTCTTTCTGCTTTGTATCATGTAAGCTGTTATATTCAATTTGCAGGGAAAATATTCAGGTATAAAACTAGATAATCTGCATCCCTTTGGACTCAAAAGTCACTTTGACAAAATATTTTAACATGGGAAATTGTTCCTTGAGAGATGTTTGCTCTGATGAAATTGACAGAAAACTACATTTCCATTATAATTATAACTGACTAGCGTTGCTAAGTTTCGATAATTTAAAGGTATTCTCAAATCTGACAGCTCTTCCATAGTGAATTATGCATCCTTGGCTCTTAAATAGTTCTGCTGGCATGAGACAGCTGAGATGAAGTTGTCTTTCTAAAATAATTGCTCCATGGAGCATCCATTATACCTTCAGAAAAAAAATGTATTACTTGACTTCTACAAATTATAGACTAGCCTATAATGGGTATTTTTGACAGCTATTAGCTTTTTTCCCCCCTTTAAGAAAAATTTGAACAGTGAAATGAGTATTGATATCAGTCTGTCGTGTCTTGCATGTTAATTTCAACCTTCTGTACTTTCCTTTAAAAGCACAAGGTAATCGCTAATTACAATAATATTTATGTAATTGCACTCATCCTGAAAATGACAGTATTGGAAAAGTAATTTTTTTCTCTCTTGGAAGACAAGAGTTCCTTAATATTTCTAGGGTATACTTTGGGTTTTGAGTCTCTGTGTGAACCTACATAGATTTTTGTTTTCTTTTATAGATTTTCTACTCTCTGATTTTAAAATTATTTGTGGAGTTACCGTGTTATAGTGCTAAAGTGTCATTTCAATGATCCACCGATGCACTGTTTTGTTGTTAACTGGTGTCAAGTTGGCTGCAACTTATTGTAACCCTATGAACGAGACTACTTCAATACACCTTGTCATCTACAGCTCTGATCAGGTCTTGCCAACACAGGATTGTGGTTTCCTTGATTTGAATAAATCCACCTGCAATAAGGTACAGGAAGCTTCTGCCTTCCACTTTACCAAGCATTTTTGTCTTTTCTAAAGAGCCATGCCATTTCATGATGCAGCCAAAGTATGGCAGCCTCCACTTAATCATTTGAACTTCTGGGGAGAATCCAGGCTAGATTTGTTCACAGACCCATTTACTTGTCTTTTTGGCAGAACATGGCATCTGTAGAACTCTCCAGATTTCAAATAAGTTGATTCTCTTCTTGTAAGCTTTGTTCAGCATCCAGCTTTCATAGGCATGCATAAAAAGTGGAAATACTATAGCATATGTCTTTACAAAATACATATTTTGTGTTTTATTTGTGAATTAGCCATTTATAATGAAAGTATGTACATTTCTGTATGATCATCAGACCAGTAAGGTTTCTGTTGATCTTCCTGCATTAGGGTTCAATAGGATTCATCTAGAAATTTAAGTTTGTTGCATTGCAGGTGTCAGGATACCCCAGGAATTAAATATGTCCTAAACTAGGATTACTTGCCTGCATAAAATAGCTTTAAAAACTACAGACATGGCAAAATTGCACAATATTTACAATGGAATACAAAAACAAACAAACAAAATCATGCACAGGCATGCGCATGCTCACATCTGCGTGTGTGTGCGCCCGCGTACACACACACACACACACACACACACAAAACTATTGCTTGTTTTAGGACTGCTCTGCCAGTAAAAATGCAAAGAAATTCTAGTTCAGCAGCAGATTTTAGAAATTAGGAATTCCTACCCAAACTAAAAAAAAAAAAAAAAAGAACGTGCAGATTTTCTTTTATTTCAAAAAGAATATTTAAAAAAGATTTCTATGTAGTGGCACATCTATACATGGAGCAAACCTCAAATAACATTTCAAATTTCTCTTATATTTTCCCCTCAAATTTCCCAGTAAGGCAATCAAAACACTCCAATATATACGGAATATATAGTAGCACTATAATTATTACATAATATATCAAAAAGACCCTCTAGAGATCACATCACCAGAGATTACAGGCTGTTTTGGAAAGCCATTAAGGATCTATTAGTTGCCAAAGAGTTCATCCATAATTTCACCTAATGTCCTCTCTAGAGCTTCCCATCGTTATCTCATGTTATATAGTAATGATAATTCAGAGGTTTCAGGCACTTCTTGAAACAACCCATATAATATGTGTGCGTTGTTCTCCAAGGTGAATGGCTATTTTATTGGAGGATGTTCTTTGAAAATATTTGGTGACCCATTGTTTTCTCCTCCTCTTGGTGCCTTATTTCTTTTGTTAGGTACTTTGTAGACAATTACTTTTTTTTTCTTTTCTTTGAAATATTTTCTGATTATCTTTCAAAAAGGCATCCCCCATATTATAGTCATCCCAGTGTTCTAATGGTAAAGATGGCTATCTGCAAGTAGTGAAAGAATGCTTTGTGAAACAAAGTGCTGAAATATTCCAGCGTGTTCATAGAGAAACATATCTTACCTGTCCAGAATTGCACTGGATATACAAATAGATATAGCCAGAGCTTGCAAAGTAACTTCTTTGGACTATAGTTGTCCAAATCCCCCAGATGTCCCACTACTAGAGCTGTAGGCACAAAAAGTATTTTTTTCCATTCTATGGATAACACATAGTGTGCATTTTGATTAATGAATTACTAACACATTTCAGCTTGGCCATCTACTGCCCATAGGAAAATGACAAAGGAGGACTTTGGATTTCAGAGAAGCTTCTATGAACCTTACCTCTGGGGACAAACCAAGGCTCCATGTATAAAAGTGGTGATGTACCAGGAATTCACTGAAGGAAGCTAAGGGAGGCAAATAAAATCTCTCAGTGGGACACCCATTGCCAAAGCTGTAGATCTATGAAATCTCTCTCCTTTCTCCAATCTTCACCACTAAGTCATGATTCAGACATTGTTTTCTATAAATGAATGTTCTGGGATTTGTTCCGATAAGAAGTAGTAAAGGGATATTTTAAATTAAATGAAGGATAGAAGTTTTAAAAAATGTAGTTCCCACCCACTATGGGCCCTTTCATGCAACAGAATTTTAGCACTATGATTCTCCCTTAACTGCCACGGCAACACCCTAAAGAATACTGGAGTTTGTATTTTGGAAAGGTGCTGCAGTTTTCTGGCTGAAAACTCTAAGTATCCCTCCCTAAAAGGCAAATCTCTAGAATGGAACCATGGTAAATTAAAGTGGCATCACAGTGCTATAATTTTGTAAAGTGAATGGCCCCTATGTCTTTGCAACAGCTACCTCCGATGCAATATCCCCATGTCATATTATCCTGAAGTAAATGCCTGTGAAGTGTGAAATGGTGAACCTGATCCTAGAAACCATGCCCTGTGAGGAGAGGCTTAGGGAGCTGAGTATGTTTAGCCTGGAGAAGAGAAGGTAACAGACAACATGATAATTATGTTAAAATATTTGAAGGAATGACATGTAGGATAGAGCAAGCCTGTTTTCTGCTCTTCCAGAAACTAGGACAGGGAGCAAATTTCAGAAAAAGACATTCCACCTAAACATTAGAAAGGATTTCCTCATTGTAAGAGCAGTTCAATAGTGGAATGCATTGCCTTAGAGTGTGGTGGAATCTCCTCCTTTGGAAATTTTTAAACAGAGGCTGGATGGCCATCTGTCAGGAAAGCTTTGATGGTTTATTCTTGCATGGCAGGGGGCTGGACTTGATGGCCCTTGTGGTCTCTTCCAGAACTATGATTCTATGTCTATTTGAATAATTTGACTTCAGTGTTACAGTCAAACACCTATACACCATTAGGTTTGCTTAGAGATCACTGAAATCAATAAGTGCATTTTCATGATTGTGGCCAAAGCTAAAGAAATATGCAGTACACAAAAGTGGACTCCAGAAAAGAATGATGATTGCCACATTAAAGAGTACAACAAATATGAAATACTTTAGGAAGAGATACCTGCATTCTGGTATACTTGGTCAAAGCAGAAAAGCTTCTTGAGAACTCAAAAGGGGGGAGGGAACTAACCACATTATTAAAATGAATGAATCAATTTAATCTTTCTTATGCTTTGTCAAACTTATAAAATATTATATTTCTCTTCAGATAATGTTACATACTGTGTAGCTCAAAGATAATCCCTATGGTCTTGGCATATGTTAGTTAATTGTCTCAGAAGGAAATACCATAAATACCATGCTGTCAACACCCATGGGCATTTGCTCATCTGTCACTGTGGGAGCACCAGACTGGCTGAGGTGCTCTAAGACATTTCTTAAGCTACGTAAATCACAGCCATTTCTCCCTACCACTTCCCAAATGGTCAATTAGGTAGGAACATGTGTTAATAGAAATATCCTTCTTTGCCTCTAAGGTACGGACTCATAAAAACGATGTGACTATGATGAATTCTACGTGCCACTGTAATGTGCTTCAACCTGTGACATAAATTATCATCTTATAGAATGATCCTAAACACATCCAATCTGATGTATGTTTGAATTGGTTGCAATGGAAATAATATCTGAGTACTATACCTGTGCACAGTTGTGATACTACCAGGCACAGCAAACCAACACAAGGGATTGAGAGCATGTAGATTCTGCTATGCTAGATGTCATCTTTTTATAAAATCATGGAATACTTGTCAAGACATTGTGTATCAATGAAAGAAAAAAGATTAATTGAGAATCAATCACCAATATGAAGTGTTTCACAGTTTGTATTCCTATAATATACTGCAAGATATGTTTGCAAACGAATAAATAAAATAACAGAGAGTGATGTCCACTTCAGGTAGGGGGATGTTATACCCATCCTGGTTCATACATTCCATGACCTCCATGGATGTAAGTCTTCACTAATTTGTTTTTTCTTGAAGGAAGCAACAAGGAATTTTTCCACTTTTTGTTCCACTGTGAGAAAGCCTTCAAAAATCGTACAGTTTTTAAAGCCATATTTCAATTTAGGATTTCTTATGTGCAAAATTTGCATGTGGCTGTTTTGCACAGAAAAAAGAGTAATATTGTTTTCTGCACAGAAAAAAGTTTTTCCCCTCTGCAAATCAACCACATTCAAATTTTTCTCATAAGCCCTCAATTACAGCACTTTATGCACAGAAAGCAGCTTTTTCTGTGCAGAAAAGAACACTTCTTAAGAGATAATAATATTTATGCACAGCAAGTGCTGCTTCCTGAGCAGAAAATGCTGTTTTCTATGCATAATAGCCACATGCAGATTTTGCACAAAAGTCTCAAACTGGAAAGATTCTCATCAGTCCAGGATACTTGTCATCAAGTTCTATGGACCTTAAAAATGTTTTTTTGACAATTTTTGAATTTTTTTTTTAAAGCTTCATCTTGGTTACAGCAAAAACTGAGTTCCAGAATTAGCGCTGTCTCTTATTCCCTGTTACTCCATGATCTCTCTACAGATCTGTCTCTCCTTTTCTCAGGTTAAGTCAGGGAGCCTCTTCCATGACTATTCTCAGGGATACTTGTCCTGAATCTGCCCAGAGCTAGAAAGTGTTTTGCTCTGAGAAGCATTCAAAAGAGGAAATTTCAGAAAAGGGTACTTTTAGCTCTCTTCCAATTTTGGCTGACAGGTGCCTCAGGTGATGGGTTGAAATCTCCTTCAGTTTTCTATGTTATCTCCAAAAGAATCTATCAAGTTGTAGCAAAGGATGAGGTGGTTGAAGAAACCCTGCCGCCTAAGAGCTGTAATGTGAAACTATGGCTTATTCAGCTGGATAATGGTTTTTCTATCTCTGAGCTGAAACCTTCTCACTAACAATGGATTGATGAACCAGGACCAACTTGCTGGACTGAACCAGGATCATGTTTGAAATTGAATTGCAATCATCATATGAATTAACTGTATGTGTATGGAGCATTATATTGAACAATTAGTATAGAGGAAATATGACGGCTGAACCTTTACAAACAGCTGCCACCTAGCTTCCTTCAGAAAATTATTCTGTGTCACATGGGCTAAACTGTGGAGGAATGATATTAGGATAAAAGAATCTATGTATGTATGTTTTTATGTATGCATTTGTATTTTACCTTTAAACTACTCAGTAAGTTGTCTGGACTATGTGCAAAACAAAAATAAAATAAAATAAAATAAAATAAAATACAAACCCTAAGCAATAGCTAGAGATACTGCAGAGCAAAACCAAGATAAAACCAGAAGTGGGAGTAAAAATGTTATGGCATATAAAACAAAAGTGAAAACAGTAGCCACTAAAAGTACTAAAAACAAGATCTAAAAATGCCTGGGATGATATAAAAGTGTTCATCTCATGCTGAAAAGACCATAATGTAACCACATGTGAGTTCCCTTTGGGAGAGAAGTCCACAGACTCAGTGCCATTACTTAAAAGGCAGAGAACCATTTCACTTTATTTGATGATTATTAAGAATCATGCTTGTCGTCAGTAGATGTGAATAGGGGCCTTTCCACACTATACTGCTATAGTGCTATTATTCCACTTTCAACACCCTATAGAATTCTGGGGTTTGTAGTTCACTGAGGCAAAGAGCTCTCTGGCTGAGAATTCTAAATGCCCCTCCTTAAACTGCAAACTCAGGATTCCATACGGTGTTGAAAGTGGAATAATAGCACTATAACAGTTTAGTGCAGACAAGACCTAAAATCTAGGCATCTTACTATATTGCAAACTAAACTTGAGTCAACAATATGATGCAATGGCAAAAAAGCTAATGCAACTCTAGGCTGCATTAATAGAAGTATGATGTCCACATAGAGGCAGGTTACAGTTTCACTCTATTCTGCTTTTGTCTGCTTTTGTCAGACTGCAACTGGATTACTATGCCTATTTCTGGGTACTCCAGTTTAATTCAGTTGTAATTAAGTTGGAATCTGTCAAATGGAGGGCTACAGAAGTGGTTCAGGGTCTGAAAATGGAGTCACAGGGTAAGTGGGAAGAGAGGCAGGTAAAAATCTGATACTGCTGCTACCAGTTCAATATAGAATTCAATCTGGAATGAGCACAATGTTCAGTGATCTCACACCACTTCCACCTCCAAGCACCATTTTGCTGAGACTCTTGCCCAGAATGGAAGCCAGAGCTGCCATGGAACTAAGACCAGCATCCCTTCCAGGCATCATATTTAGTGTATGAAGAAGAGGCAGTATCTGCTGGACTTAATCTCCTCCCACACTGCCACTTTTCCCTTTTGTGTCATGTGCTAATTAGATTGTAGGCCTGAGGGCAAGAAACTATTTTTGTCATTCTTTTACTTATAAAGCATCATGTACAGTGATAGCACTATACAAATAAATTGATGATGATGGTGATGATGATGATGATGATGATGACTGGAGTAGTTAAAAGCATCTACCTACTTTTCTCACCTGAATAACTTTGAATAACTTGGATTAGATTGTTGCACTCAAGATCTGAACTGGGCTGATCTGGCCTGCTTTGGACCTGATCCAAACTAGTCTGAATCAGCCCAATTTACTTCATCAAGTAAAGTGTGTGCAAACTATTACTCATGCACATTTTTCAAATGTCTCCATGCTTTTGTGTACATTTTTCATTGCCAAAAAGCACAGCAATTTAAAACAGATGTTTTCAAAGGGAAAAGGAACCCAACAAATCTTGAGCCATCAGAAAAAAAGAAATGAGGGCTTCAGCAACTCTGTGGGCACGTTGTACCTGCTGAAATTCCCTCTTCTGTATAGCCACTGAAGGTACAGAAAAGGTATAAATTGTTCTACTCAACTATTTTAAGTCCTCTACCCTCTTTTTCTTGCCCAACCAACCTTTTCAAGACCATCATCTGTCATGTCATATCTATGAATCCATGTTGATGTGCAGATGTGTAATCAGTGGCTTTACCCCACTAAAAATGATCTGGCCCCCACTCCTTAGGAAATGGGGAGAAGTCACTTAAATAAACGATGCTTTGCTAGGAGTAAGTATTCTTAAATCTTTCTTTCTTTTTAATTCTTCTAGACATCATTGGTTCCGAGCAAATTGGAAGAATGACTTCATGCCTCCATCAGATTTGTTTGTTTGTTTTTCAGTTCAGAAAATGCACCATTGTAAGGTTAACCTATCTTGAGAAGCAATACAAAAGAACACATTTATCAACTGACTATGTCAAACCACCGATCACTATGACGACTTTCTCTTTAACTATCCCATACCCTCTGGGCAGCTGTAAGAGGGACCACTACTCCTCAAGTTGAGTCATTCCAAGAGACAAGACAGGCCTTCCTTGTGGCTGGGCACCATCCCAGTGATAGGGGCAGGGTGCCTTTCTCCTCTCATAGTCTTCCTACTCAATGGGCCTGCACAGGACAGAGAAGGATGGAGGCTCTGGAGACAACAAGATCAGCTTCAGCCCTGACACAGCTAGAAGAGTCGCTCATTAACCTCCACGGGGGTGTTCTTCATCCTTCTTTAACCTGGCATGTCTCTCTTCCTCCTCCTCAGAGTTCTACTACCTGATTGCCTACTTCCTTCAGTCTGGAACTTGCAATAAAACTCATGATAGCCCAATTGCCAGTGAATGTGGCTGCTTCTTATCATTTCAGTGCTTGTTATTTGGAACATCTTTTTCATATACATAGATAACAAATGTTGAACTTCAAACTTCTGTATTGAAACATTGTTTGTCCTCATTGGGAGTTCAATCTAGGCAACTTGAAGCATTTTCACAGGCCCACAGCTTTCAAGGAGAGAGATTTAATCAGGCCCATGTCCTTTAATCTTTCCCTTCAAAATCAATGAGACTTTGAATGTGTTTAACTCTTCTTGCATCATGATTGCTTTTGTTGAGCCTCTCATTAATTAGGGAAGTGTTCTTTCAGAGTCAAATAGGCACTTCTGACATATTGTGGAGGGATGTTTATTCTTTGCCCTTTAGAAAACTGTACGGTAAATTAAACCAAATGGTTGTGGTTGCTGTTCTTGTTTGGTAAAGTTTCTTTGAGTGTGACGTTTCATGTAAGTAGTCATTTTTTGATGATGATTCAGAAAGAAAGCAAGATAACAGAAACTGATGGAGATGGCTATGACTGGACTACTTGCTCTTGATCAGTCATGCCACAATGACCTACAGTGTACATCCCTACAATGACAATCTACCATCAAGGGGAAGGATATTTGGTTGTTCTTTTCTTGCTGGGAGGTCCAGAGCCAGTGACTGGGTCCAGTACCTTTCTGTATGCACACATGGCTCCTGGGCAACTGAGGAGTATAGTAGGGATATTTGTTTAAGTATGCTTGTGCGTAAAATATGTAATTTAAAGAAAGCACATATATGAATAACACTGGCTTGGGTCAATTACTTAAGCTCCCTTCCTCTGTTCCCTGTCCTGGCCCAAACATTTTGCTGTCTGAGGTAAAAGAAAAGATGGAACCCCCCACCCCACTCCCCAAATTCTATGCACATTTATGTTATGGAAAAGCAAAGGTGCATAAAGAGTTTAATAATCATTTTATGAGAAAATCCATATTAAGAGTCTGGCTAGTATACAAAGAAAAATTATATTCAAAATTGCCATTGTGGGTGTCGGCGCATGACGTCTTCTACCGGAGAGAGTGACCCCAGCTGAACAAATGGATAACATATAAAGACCTAGTTAAAATCCAAGGGGAGAATGTGATTAAAAAAAGTAATGAATAGTTAATAAGAGAAGGATATACATCCCACTGGCTATTACACAGACAACTAGCAGAAAAATTTAAAATGGATGTGAAGACAGTTGGAATAGAACATCAAGAAAGGGAGTTTGACAAATTCCTGAAACCGGGTAATGATCATCTAGTTGGAAGAATATATGAATTGTTACTCAGCTTAGAGCTAGAACAAGAACTTGTAAAAGAGAACATGGTAAGATGGGTGCAAAATGTAGGACACCCAATCCTAATGGAAAGCTGGGAAGGTGCATGGAAAGATACCCAAAAACTATTAAAAAGCACAAGTTTAAGAGAAAATTATTACAAGATCCTCCACAGATGGTATTATACACCAGTACAAATTGCAAAAATAATAAAAAAAACTCTATAAGCACATGTTGGAAATGTGATCAGAAAGGACCATCTGTGGTGGACATGTATAGAAGCAAAAAGATTCTGGAAGAAAATCCATGAAAGAATAGTGGATATATTGCAACTAAATTTCACAATGATACTGGAGACATAACTGTTAAATATGACTGATGGGATTAAACAATTTAAGATTACGCAGAAAAAACTATTACTCTTCTTGATTACAGCAGCTAGAATGATTTATGCTAGGAAATGGAAACTAAAGGAAGCACCTAATGTAGAGGAATGGTAGATGAAATTATATGATCTAATGGAAATGGACAGATTGACATATTAGCAGACAGACCAATAAAATGATTCAAAGAAGTATGGAATCTGGTATTAGTAGCATTAGAGGAAAAATGGCAGGAGATAGCAACAATGGGGATGAATGCTGAATGCTGAATATGCTGAATGCTGAATATGCTAAATAGGAAAAAAAGAAAAGGTAAAAAGTAAAGATAATGAAATATATATTGAGTTATATAGAAATAAGGAAGAAAATTAAAAGAAAACAATGCAGAAAAGTAGAAATGAATATAGAAAATTAAAGATGGCATTGATAAGTACTCTACGTATATAATTTATATATAAAGACATTTCAAGAAACAAGGTTGAAATGGGGCAGGAAAATTGTAGATGAATGAGGTCCACTCGGAACTGGAATAAGAAAAAAGGAATGATAGAAAATAAAACCTTGAGTTAAAAGTAAGTGTCTAAAATCTAAGAGATTATAAGAATGGATAAAAGTGGAGTTTTTTCCCCTCTTTTCAGTATTTTCTTAAAAGACATTGTCTATATGATATGTAATTATTGGTAAGCTCTAACTAGAGAATCACTGAGGAAGACAGAAAAGAAGAATAAGGGAAGGCATTAAATGTTAAACATTCTTAGAAATTTTGTCTCATATTTACGTTCTGGAGTATGGAATGTATGTGTGCATATCTATGTATTTGTGTTTATGGTTATAAAAGAATTAATATTAAATGTCATATATCTTGAATAACAGCTATGTAAAGTATGTATTAAGATATGTCTGTATATATTAAGGTAAAAACAATTTGTGAGATGAGAGAATGCTGGAATGTATTGATATTTTCTTTGTTATGTATCGAATTTATATCTGTTTTTATGTTGTTATTGGTGAATAAAAAGAACTTAAAAAAACAAATTCTATGTAGAGAAGAGAGATGGATTTTCTTTTTTAATTTTTTTTATTATTTTTTCACAACACATAAAAAAGAAACATACAACGCCATGTTGGTATGTCCCTCTGCTCACCCACACTTCCCTATATTATTCTTCCCCAATTCAGTCATTACATAATGAATCCCCCATTTTTATATAAGTACATTTTTATCTAATCATCACATGTATTTTATATTTTTAACCAATCCATTATTCTTTTCCATTCTCTTTCAAAATTCTGAACAGACTTATTTTTTAAAGAATATGCTAATATTTCAATCTCAGAGAGATGGATTTTCAGTTGGATCTTATTTCAAAACTGGTAACAAGATAGTATCCTCCATCATAACTCAAAAAGTAGTTTAGTTTGGGAGGCCTAGGTAAGGCCATGTGATGCACTCATTCACATAGACACACAGAGATACAATGCTTGGGAATAGAGAAAGAATGATCAAAGACTATGTGGGAAAAATGAAAAAGGTCTCCTTAACTGTTTGGAGAATCCAATGACACCTCCCCCCACCCTGTTTTGTCTCCTATCAAGTCTTGGAATAGATTTGGAAGATTACTTCAACCCTTGTCATCTCAGGCACACCATCTTCCTGCCCTCACCCGCAGCAAGACCATGCAAGACCATGGCTTTAAGGGGAGGTTGGGGAGATGGCCAAGGATCATCACTGGCTGTTTTCTACAGCCATCCTATGGAACTTCCTAGAGGTCCTCTGGAGGTCCTTCAAGATTATGTTTTCATTGTCCATCAGCTATAAGAACATAGCCTGCAATAATCATTGGCCATCCCCCTCTCCCATGTTATGATGGGATATTGATTTACAGTACCAGCAAAAAATCCTCCCTGGAACCGCTGCTCTCTGGACAAAAAGTGTCCCAGAGGCAAGCATAACATAGCAGAGTTTTCCAAAACAGCAACAAGCGTGTGCAGCAGAGTACAACTACAGCATCAGCTCCGACCCTCTACCCCCTGGTTAGTAAACTTACGGACACAGAGTTTGTCATCCAAAATACCTGGAGGCTTTAATCTTCAAAGTTGCAGTATATACATCTGTACACAGGATACACAGATCCACAGGCAGGGATTCAGCATCAGAGTTTCAGGAGCAGAGTGATGGGATGCAGAGATACAGGATGCAGAGAGTCAGAGAGAGAGTAAGCATTCCATCTCCTCTTTTGTACACACCTGCTTCCATGTCATCATTCAGGGCCTTTGGCTGATGCAACCCCTTGTCATGATTTCACTATCATGACTCAGCCCTTTACTCCATATCCCCTAGGGAAAGAGTCATGCTTTGCCCAGTCATTCCCCAGGTGTTCCATGACATGCTCATCAAATGTATTTTCAACTGGGGCAAATGTCACCACATTTTTAATCCACACGTTGGTGGGCAGGAAAAAGGTAAGTTGGGGAAAACTTTATTTCCTCACAGTTTTCTAACACATTCCCACAGCACAGACAAAAATTTTTTTCCTCAGGTATTCTCTCCTGAGGAAACAAATAGTTTATGTAAGTACAACCCTGCTAAGGAATAGACAGGAGGTACAAGAAAACCAACCTGGGGACTGCTATTGCTGCTACTGCCCCCAATATGTGTTAGCTAAAACTGCAGTCTCATTTTGTCTAATGTCAAGTCAACCTTGTCGCTCTCCCTCAGAAAGCTGCCTTAGACTTCTTCTCTTGTATGGATTAATCCTCTCCTCCCTTTTTTTATTTTTTACAGAGAAGTGCTATGCTGTAAATAAGCTTAAAGGCAAGTACCATATCCTAACTAGTTAGCCACCAATTGCCTAACTTTGATGTAAGTCTATCAAGAAAAAGTTATTAATTTACAAATTGACTCATTTCCATAGTCACGAAGTCTCATTCAAGAGGTAAATCATGTTCACCCAAGCCACCTCATATATCAAATCTAATCCTTACAATTTTCAGTGAAGAACTCAGATCTCCCGTACACAAGCCAGATTTTTTTGCATTAGGCAAAATGGTAAAATATACACAAGATTACACCTAAAGGGTAATACACACTGACATTTAAAGAAGGAAGGAAGGAAGAGGTGTGGATCTGAAACACAAACATGAACCAATTTTCTTTTGTAATTTTCATTTTATAATCACTGTCTAACAGATCGAGGGAAGTTGTAGTTCCATTCTGTTCTGCTTTGACCAGACTCAGTTGGAATATCATGCCCAGTTCTGGGCACTACAGTTCAAGGAGGATACCAACAAGCTAGAATGTGTCCAGGAAAGAATGATGCAGATGATTAAAGATCTGGGAACTGAGACTTACAGGGAATGGTTTGGGGGCTGAGTATGTCGGAGAACAGAAGACTGAAACGTGACATGATAATTATCTGTAAGTATTCTGCTTCTCCAGTAACTAGAACAAATTGACACAAATTATGAGAAAAGATATTCCACCTAAATAACAGAACTTTTTACTGTATGAGCTGTGCAACAGTGGAAGGGTGGTGGACTCTTCATTTTTGGAGGCCTTGAAACAAAGTTTGGACAGCTATCTTTTAGGAACACTGTAGCTGTCTATGGAGAGGAGTTGGGATAGAAGATCCTTGTGATTCCTTCCAAGACTAGGATTCTATAGTTCTTGTCTATAATTCTAACCAGTTGAGACACCCTAAACCTCATGGGTTTTTTTTTCCGAAGTACAGGAAAACATGGTTAATAAGTATGGCCATTTCCACACTACGCTGTTGTAGTAATATTATTTCACTTTCAACATCCTGTGGAATTCTAGTATTTATAGTTTAGGGAAGGGCATTTAGAATTCTCAGCCAGAGAGCTCTTTGGCCTTAGTAAACTACAAATCCCAGAATTCCACAGGATGTTGAAAGTGGAATATTAGCACTATAGCACTGTAGGGTGGAAATGGCCTATATGTCATCTTCTCATAAAGTGATTGTATTATTATAGAGTATTGTTTCTCTTGGAGAAAGGGCTAACCTTGTGCTGATCATATTTGTAAGTGATCTTAAAATTCTCCTTCAACATCATTTGATTTGCAGTAATTTTTCATTTTGGCTTGGAAAGACAGGGTCATTTATTTTTCCCAAATCTTCTTTTTAGATTTTTCTTCTCTCATTCACCATGTATGCCTGTGTGCGATATGTATGGATTTATTAGGGATAGAAAATAAGTTTGCTGGATCTATATCTCTATAGGAAAATATCAGTTTCACATCTCCCAGGACTGACACTGGGATGAACCACACTGTACTCTTGAAATCCATACATTTAAAGGGCTTGCAGTCTGTTTAAAGAAAAAAAAGGAGACAAAGCCATGCATACATTTTTTACACACACACACACACACACACACACAAAACCCAAGTGCTATCTTTGAAAAACACACATAAAAATGTTTTGTTCATTGGGAAAATGCATGCAAAGGCATAGGTTGGAAAAATGGATACAGCTTGTGGGGAAATCTTGTATGTATAAAATTGCATATCAATATCCATGTAGGAATAACGTGATGTGGGGACTACCAAATAAAACTGAGTCAAAATGACAATGTGGATTCTGCACTCAAGAGAATGATGCAATTGAGAGAAAAGCAACAACAGTAATAAAAATCACAAAGATTTTAACACCGTAGTACCTACACACACATTAATGCGTAGAATTATATAAATTCCATGAATCAAAACAAAAAATCCTATATACTGTAAAATGAACAGCCTCTTTAAAACATGTGGGACACAATATAGTTCAGTTTTTATCTCCATGAACTCCTTCACATAATTATCTTTTATTTATACTGAACTTAGGCTGTGTTCACTTGGTTTCCACACTACACTCTTATAGTGCTATTATTCCACTTTCAACATCCAATGGAATCCTAGAGTTTGAAGTTTAGGGAGGGGCATTTGGAATTCTCAGCCAGAGAGCTTTTTGGCTTCAGTAAACTACAAACCCCAAAATTCCACAGGATGTTGAAAGTGGATTAATAGCACTAAAACAGTGTAATGCAGAAAGACCCCAAATCACATGCTAAGTAGCCAAATCACAGTAGGGCTAACTAGGATACAGATAGGGATGCAGTTTTGCATGTAAATTGAAATATACATCTATTTGGATATAGTTTTGATAAACAATATCAATATGCATATTTTTATGAAGGTGTAAATATGTGTTAGAATCTATTAATCTCCACATAAAGAAAGGCAAGGCAGAAGGTTGGGATCTCCTGACAAATTTCTTTATGATTTTGTAGTAGATGAGCAAGGATTTCTGATTCTCAATTATCTTGCAAAAACAACCCCTAAAAAGCTCCTTTTATCACAAATTTTGGTTGCTGGGGGGAAAAAAAACACTTGGAGGGAGCTAGGAATGAAGTTTTGTATAAAATGTTTTAAACCTTGGTTTAGAACTGATATAATTTCCTGTCCTGTACATGTGCTCAGAGGGCAGGCTATTCTTTAATTTGTTGTGTATGTCTGCCCATCTGAGTCCTGGTAGTACTAGTAGTACACCAGATCTTCTGCCTGATGTGGTCCCTTCTCTCTGACTAGGGTTGACCCTGTTTAGAATATACAATGATGGAAGATGGACTGGCAAAACCAGCCATGCTATGGGCTTGCAGTGAACATATGCCAATGGTATGTAATATTTGAAGAGTATGTCAACTCCAAGGGAAGGGAAAGCAAGAGGCAGGTGCAACTGATCAACCAGAAGATGAATGAGATGAGGTAATCACAGGAGAGAGGGAGCAAATGTAAATAATCAAAAGGGCAGGATGATGCAGTCAATCAGTGTGACAAAGAAACAGTATCTGTGAAAGCAGATCAAGCCTGGAACCAAATGAAATTTGGCATCAAACTAAATGAAAAGAGATTTGGCTTCTCAGCCAAACGTGGTATCAAATCAGGTCTCCCCTGGCTCACCACCAAATCAAAGCTGGAGTGTGCCCAGGTTCATTACAACATGGAAATTATTGTGGCTATATCGCGTAAAGGATACAAGGAGTCTGCAGGGGGCAGTAAAAGTTTCCAGTTGCCATTTTCCTTCTTACACAAAATCATAACGGCGTTAGCTAATAGTAGGGTGAAAGATAAAGAAATTGTCTGTCCTTCCAAGGTATTCAGAAAAATTGTGTGCTATTTAAGTAAAAGTTTTTTTTCCCCTTTTACAGCTAAACAGCAAGTTCTTTTCCTTTCCCTAGTTAGACAAGTAAACAGTCATTTTTGAGAACACGAATTTCAAATTTTTCCAAAAAGATCCATAGAGGGCAACAAAGCAATCTTACAGTGACATCAGTGCTGGTGATGGCAATAATTATAATACTAATTTGAAACAGCTTAGTGAGAACTTTCAATTTGCAGACAAGCCAAATTTGATCTGTAGGTGCTTTGTTTCCATGGGCAGTCAGTCATACGTAAGTAATTATTAGTCCTTCAGGTGATGATTCCAATAAATCAGTACAAGAGGGTATTTATTTGGAAGTCCTGAGCAGTGACAACTTGAGTTATACTGAACAATCCAAGAAGTTTCAGATAATTGTTGCTTGATTCAGTCACAGAGAAGTTGGTAAGTTTAGATGTGGAAGAATACAGAAAATAAACCATGTTTCACTGGTGCTGTCGTGACAGGATGAAAATTTGAACTACATTACCAAGGGGATTTCAGCAGACCTGTCTGTATGGATTACGGATAGTTTCATTCTGCTTTGTAGTTCCTCTCTATTTTCCCTCTTCCTTCTTTATAATAACCCAAAGTGATTGAAATTATTTACTTAAAATCCATATTGAACTTGGCAAGAGGATATTTTCAGAGTTTCCATTCTAGTTATTTCTTATATCTCCTTGGCATGGCATATGGCCTAGTTATTGTGGGAGACAGAAATACAGGGTAGTAGGTACTGGCTTCTTTCATAGACAAGAATAGAAATATAGAATAATAGAGGCCAACTATTTTCAGCAATGTTTAGAGTATCTTAATCATGATATCATTTTGAAGTTTCACTTGAAGATTCTTCAGTGAGGTTGAAACCTAGACTTGTTGACTTTGCTGTATAGTATTTATACTAATCTTCCAAAAGTAAGCTGATTCAAAAATTATCCTTCATTTTGACCTTTTAATCTCAGCCTAACAATGAAAGCAAATCAGCAGTGCCTGTAGGTATTACTGATAGCTGAAAGCTCAAGTCTGTAACAATGCTGTACTGCCTGGTACAATTGGGTAGGTGGCAAACAGAGAAACCAGCACTTTGTCACTCTCCATTTCTAAAGCCTGATATATATTTAGACTAAACCTGAAATCCTGGTCCATGCATAGTGGAACTTATTATTTTGAATGTGTATGTGTATATTCATCTACACATGTGCAGAACAATACATTATGACACAAGAGTGTCACTTTTTAGGTCATATTTGTCTTCTCCTTGTAGACTGACCCAGATATCTTTGCTTGATTTGTTTAGCGATAGCTCCTTGCAGTAAGCTCTTTGAAAGTAATGAGTTATTATAAGTGACATGCTCAAAGAGATGGTTCTATGACCTTACATTTTTGAACGAAGATATAATGTACTTTAATGGCTTTTTGGCTTATGTGCTTAGCTTAACACCGAAATCAAAAGCTAGTCATTTATTTTTAGGCTATTTGCACATCCATTCCGCACACCAGCATTTGGTTAGTGCATTAAAGATAAGTGTATTTAAATATATAGAAGCCAGATATGAGGGTGAGAGAATACAGGCGCACACTTGTGCACACACTCTGCATGATTTCAATATTAATTTTAACCTTGAGGTCTTGACTGTTGTTGCTCTAATTTTACCAGTCAAATGAAAATTTCACCAATCAGACTTAAGCAGCCAAAGGTAAGGCCTCAAAAGAGGTTTCAGCTTTCTAATATTTAGAAACCTGAAAAAGAAAATGAGAAGAGTGTGACAGTAAAGGTTTCTCCATGTTCCAGATGGGGGGTAGGGGTGAGGGGAGCAAACTGCTGTGAACACTGTTGTCTGTCATCTGGGAGAGCATATTGTCTTTGGCAGATTATCCAACATTTTCCAGCATTCCCTGGTTTTAGTAATTAGGAAGCCTATGGTCTATCACTCTGTCATCCATTAAACTACAATTTTGGCAAACTTTTCCTATACCCTATTGATGTCAACCTTGCCATCAGGCTGAGTAAGGCAACTACTTCAGGTGTGCAAATGCTGGTGTGCAGCAGTGGCATTCCCTGCCTTCCCCAATCATGACTGTACCATCTATTAGAGGACAGAGCTGTACATGCCACATGGCCTGTCTTAGGGCTTTTCCACACTACACTGTTACAGTGCTATTATTCCACTTTCAACATCCTGTGGAATTCTAGGGTTTGTAGTTTCCTGAGGCCAAAGAGCTCTGTGGCTGAGAATTCTAAATGCCCCTCCCTAAACTGCAAACCCCAGGATTCCATAGGATAGCACTATAACAGTGTAGTGTGGAAAGACCCTTAGCTCCCTAGACCAGCCTACTGCTTCTGGTGTGATGGAAGACATTATTCCATTGCTGGAGTTACTGTCATGGGCCAGGACTCAGCCTCTCCAAGGGAACAGCAGCCTCGAAGGAAGTCATACAGAAGCAAGCACAACAGGAACTAATCAGGGTGGGATGAAAGCCAGCTGGCTGCAGCCTTCTTATGGAAGACGCAGGGCAGTAGCTCAATGACAGAAACAACTCGTGTGTTGCTGGCCCTTGCCTTGTGTTCTCTGGACTCCTTGCTCATTGCCTGCCTGGATGTTATGACTCTAGACTGTCTGACTGTGTTGCCCACTGGATTCCTGGACCTTTGGACTGTTTCAGGACCATGAACAGCCAAGCCATACTGACTGTTAGTGTATCCGTTGACTGTGAATGGCCTCCTGTTGACCTTACACTCTGTTGCCTGGCACAGACAACTGGCATCTGCCACAGTAATAAACTAAGGCTCAGGTCCCAGTCCAACTGGCCTCTGAATGTGGCACTGGAAGGGAGCATTCTTGTCCTTTGATTCTAGCAGTATAACATCTATTCTAACAACAAGCTATCAGCTAATCTCCAGCGTAGACATTTATGTTTATTTTTTGAGAACTTTCCAGCCAGCATGGCCAGTTGTGGAGAGTCTGCTATTTGTGGTATTCTGAAATCTCCCCTCTGAATAGCCCTGCCCGCCTACTCCCTTCTTTGGTCTTAAGATGATGATGATGATGATGATGATGATGATGATGATGATGATGATGATGATGAGCTCCTTCAGTGTCCTATATGCCTGACATAACTGGATTGAACTTTACAATGTCTGAACTGTATTTTGTTTGTAACAGAAAGTTAACAGAATCATAAATCATGACATGATATTCTCATATTCTGGAATATGTGGTTCAAGACATAACAGGAAACAGTTTTCTTCCATTCTCAAAATGGAAATGTTCTACTTCTTCTCTTCATAGATGAAACAGAAAGAGAAATGAATATGTCTTTGACTCTTAGTCTTGCAATGTTGGAACTGGACCATTTGCATCTCACCAGTAGTTATAAAAAAGTTTAAAACTTGACCTTTCATTTTTTTAAAACTTGACATATTTGTGTGTGACTGATCCTGCAAACCAAGAAGATTCACCAACTTGATGATGTCAAATTGTCTTTTGGACATATGTCACTCAAGCTTTCTGGGTTGCAGCCTATATAAGCAAAGGTTTGCTGCTATGGGTCTGGCAAGTAGGTTATCAGTCAGTTCTAGATGTGCAAAGACTTGTATAGCTTCTAATTTATATTCCTTATCTATCTTTTAACCTTCTGTAAGATATTCTATAACTTTAATGTCCAGGCATATAACTTCCACAATTTAAATATGAAAAATATAGGAAAGAATCAAATAGAAATATTTGCCTTAGCTTTGTGCTGTGATATATGCACACTGAAAAAAGAGAGTACAATCTCTACAGCCAGTAACAGCACTTGATAGCCAGGCCAATATATATGTGCCTGTGTATTTAGAATATCACAACATAACTTACATAAAAGTTCAGAGTAATATTTTATAGCTTTTCTTTGCATAGCTTGTTGTGATGGCACGTTGCACAGTGATAGATGAAGCTGAACATCTGGTAAAGAGAAGAAAAAAAACCTCTTTGTGACCTTTGTTGGTGTGATCTTGGGAAATTCATGGAGGTAGACAGTCAGTGAAGTAGCTTTCCCCAATGAGTGTGTCTCAGGTGACCTTGGGCGGAAGAAGAATGAATTCATTACCAAATCTGAGCTTCATCAGAGTCATCTGCTGTTACTTTGGTCCTGCCACCCAGACAGCTAGGTGATTCAAGTCTTTAACTGGAGATAGATAATATTCTAAGGCTGAGTGCTATTGCAAAATAAGCTAATCAAGTTGTCCTGTAGCCTTATTTCTATTCCATCAAGGAGAATGCCTCACTGTTACTATTATAAACTTACAACAAAATGTGACAATTTAACATAAAAGTATTTTTTTTATCTTGCTGTGTATATCTTAATAAAATATTATGCACCCACAGTCTGAGTGAGACAGATTCTGATTACCTGTCTGTGCAGAAACAGACTGCTTTCGAAAATTATTTTGAGCCCTCTGCTATTGTACCTGTCAGATTCTTTTAATTAAAAATGTATTGATGCATGACTAAATTGCACACAGTGAAAACCAGGCCCATTTTAATTCTATAACCATAATACACATAATAACCCAATGAACGAAGACCATACAGTTAACAACAGAAAGGCATGTCTGGAGGAGAAAGTATTCTTTTTTAGGACAATCATACATAAAATTGTCATGGAGCCAATCAAAGTAACTCAGTGATGATGTGGCTTCCATAGGTAGATGTGAGTGTATTAATCTAAGCTGAAAACTCTTTAGCGACTTATATGCTAAAGCTATATGGAGAAATTAATGAACAATGCAGATTTAATATATAGGACAGACTGGCAAGATAAGTAACATCTGCCCTCTTCTGTTCTCTGCCTGTGGTTCTATGAATTCCTGTGTAGGAGAAGATCTTCAAAGTGCATAACTGAGACTTTTTACCCCATCAAACTTCAACCATCCATGAATTGTATTGGCAATGCTGTTAGAGGGCCTGCTATTTAACTGAAGCCCAGCTGCACAGGTAGTCTGTCAGCTTTTGTTACTGAATAAAGCATACTAAAAATTTAAATCTATGCCCTGTATTTTATTATAGCATGGCTTGTGTCAGCGAGTATGCCTCTCGGTTCAGAACCTTGAATATGATCAGATGTACATGTGGAACTTTTGTCTATGTGCACTATGTGCACTACCATGGGGGCACAGCCAGGAGTAGTAACCTGGTTGTTTTCTTGAAGGACTGAGCTGTGTGCGTTGTGTAGTCTGAGTCTTTGGTCCTGTTGTCAAGTGTTGGAGCAAAGGTCAGTTGCCAGGCCAGTTGTCCTCTGCACATGGAATGAGAAGTGGCTGCCATCTTGTCCTTTACATCAGGTAGATAGTTGTCTGAAGTTCTTCATGACTACCCTTATTGAAATGAACAGGGCAAACCTGAAATGGGAATGTCAAAGACTGGGTAGGATTTAAGTAATATAGGTACATCAAGGCATGTTTGGACTGGGAGGTTAGTTGAAAGTTTGGGCAGGATCATTAAATACATGCAGGGTCAAACACAGGGTCTGGCACAATTCAGTGGTACAATTATACAGTTTTAGTACAGGGGCTAATGGCCAAAACACAAACTGTCATTCAGCTTGATCACAAGCTTTCCTTCTGCGTTCTTTTCACAGGGACTCCTGAGGAGAAAAAGTCAATGAGAACAACAAGACAGGTGAGTTTGGTTTGAAGATATCAAAAGAGGATCAAGCAGCAAAATATAAAATGCCCTATGTATGTGCCCTAAAGTTTCCAGGAATCCAGAAATGCTGGATTACAGGGTTGGGTAGCCTTCTGTTACAACAGCTGCTTCTTGTCAATTGGAAGCGTGCATTCTGTTTCTTCCCCTTCCAAGTAAATGGAAGGGGGCCTATATAAGCCCGAGAGTTACATCCTCTCATTCTTGTAACAGTAAGGCATTACATCTAACTAGATATTTTCAAGGAAATGTATTAATAAATGTTATCCTGATCCTTCATGCATTGATTTAATCAAATGATAAATCCATGAAGAAAAAAAAGAAACTAAAATGAAATTGCACCACTGCATGAAGAGTGGGAAGAAACAATGCCAACACACAGGTTTTTAAATCATGTTCTATTAGCAAAATGGAGGAGTCCTTTCTTCTACAAACGATTTTCAGGAATCATGTTATTTGTAGGTTCTATGAAAAGGAAGTGTATAGAATACAAACAGTTGGATCAAGTTGTGTTGATCCATTAAGCAAGAAAAAGAATAACAACACAGAGTTGGGTAATACCTTCATTAGGTCTGATGCTATCAAACAATTCCAAGATTTTGAATTCTCCAGAATTCAGTACATGTCTGTTTCCGATGTGGTGTGGCTATAAGAAGCTGTGACCAAAAAAAAAAAGAGGAAAAGACTAGTCTCAGCACATACGCTACTGTTACATATATGATACTCTGGATCACAGCCTTATTTTGTACTGAAATGTAAGATTACTAATAAATGTTTTACTTTCAACTAGAGATTATTCAGTGACTTGGGAAGTCTTTTGCACCCTTTTTTTAACCTCTTTTTCTTATAGGCTTCATTCATTTTGGTATGGGAAAAGGTCTGGACAAAGGTTTGCCCACTTTTGAAAAACAGACTGATTAATCAGGTGCCGTGCCTATCAAACACAATCTGCTTATGTAAGGAAGATAGTTATTGCGTGTGTTTAAAAATCCAGACAGTAGATGATAGATGATTCTTCTACCTCTGCATGCCCCATTGAATTGGGCTGGAAAAACAACTAGCTGCTCATCAAACAGGCAAAAACAGCTTGGTTTATTTCCACATTTAGAGAGTATCAAAGAGCTGTAAGCTCCGGCTGCAATTTCCACCTCTACAACTGAGGAAAGGTTCTGCAGACAAGATCATGGAGTTGCCATTTGAAGGAAAATTCATTGGTGCTCATGATTGCAAGGTGGCTAAAAGTGTCCCAGAAAATGCACAAATGCACCGAACAAGCTTTTACAAAGTTTTGTAAAGACCTGAAAATAGACAATTAGAGAGGGAGGAATGTGACCATGACTTCCGCTTATCTAGTCCAGCAGCTGATGATCCAGACATTCAATTCTAACAACCTGACAAGTTGACAAACCTATCGACAAACAAATTCCTGAAGAAACCACAGCCCTGTTGAATCTCTTTAACATGAACAGAAGATTCTTTTGTCCTTTTATGAATCAACAAGTGTAACTGTCTTTTGAAATTAGATTTTATAGGGCAGTCACTTTATACTGTCTCAGTTTCAGCACTGCAGAATCTAGGAAGACTGGGAAATCATACAATTTGTATGATTTCTCAAGAACATTTAAATTGATTCTGTCTTTTATTTGTTATTTCTGAGGCTCCTTTTTCATGCTTTGAGGAAATAAACAGAATTATTATTATGGTTTTATAGATGTTGATTGTGTGCATTTCTTTAGGCTGGACTAATGGGCAAAATAATTTCTGAGTTAATCTTGGACAGGACATTCACCAATGACAAAGTATTTCATGACAAGCTGGAAGTGAGACAGAGAAGGCAAACAATATAGGCCTCCAACAAATGTTTCTCTGTTTCTTTGGGGGCAATGGAGATATATTTTATGGAAGGGAACTTCTGAAATGTGAAAGGACAAACACAAAAGAATGAAGAAAATCCCTAATTAAATGAATTAGAGAACAGAAGCCAGAAAATTGTGTTTCTGTTCTGCCATAATACACTTTGTAACCCTGGGGCCATTGTCTGGCCAGCATTCTGAAGTATAAATGAACTCTGACTCTAGTGACTTTGAAACCTAACATAGTGAGAGTAGAAAAAAGTTTCCCACAGAAGCCTTAAAGGGAACACTCAACATTATATAATTACACAAATAAGACAAAACAACAAATGACATTCTGGGATTTTTTTTTTTTTAACCAACATCATAGGAGAAAAGTATGTTTTTGAGGAAGTTAGGCATGGTCTATACAAAAAAAAAAAAGGTAATTTTTTCCTCCTATTTCACATCATAATCTATCAACTATTTAAAAAGTCCTGTGAAAATATCCCCTCTTGATATTCTTTCAATTATAGGTTCATGTATTTATAATATTTGGATTTATATTCCATCTATTTCAACAGGTTTGGTAAAGATTTAGTCAGTAATTTATCCAAGTTCCATTGATTTCAAAGGGTCTAACTATAAGTCTAGATCCAACAACCTGTAATGCTCAAAGATCAAGACCAAGTAAGCTTCCCTGTGGAAAACATTCCATAAATAGGTGCCAATGCTGAAAAGCCCCCTTTTCCTCGGGAATTCCAAATCTCAGCCAGAGAAGAGTCTCAACAATAATCAGAGAAATTTTATAAAAATAGCAATGACATGATATTGTGCATCTCTCAGCCCTAGTTTTAATGAGAAAACTGTCTATAAATTTTTGGTTTCCCTCATTACCTTAATCAGTCTTTCAGGATGCAGCTCACTTATAAGTTAAAATATATAAAAAGGATAATGTGACCAATTTCCAGTTTCAGAGCAAACATTTTCTGCTACTCCCAATTTCCATAAAAAAGAAGTCTGCTGGTTAGAAATAAATTGTTATTTCCCCCATATCTTAGGAAGACAGTGGGTGATGGATGGAGGGGTAAAGAGACAGATCTCAAATCAACTGGTTTCAACAGTTTTGATGGCATATAACACAATTATTTGGTTTATTTGGTTGGTCTTATTCATAAAAAAGTCTGTGAGATCTGGCAGCCTTTCTACTAAAGGTGAAATTGTCCCAGTCCCAATTTAAATGTCTTTTTTTGAATTTTTTGCTTTTCCTTCCTGTCCTTGCTTCTTTCATATCAAATTGAAAGATTTTTCTCATGAAGGAAATTAGTGTGCATTTTGATAACATTCTTGTGCACTTTCATCTCAATGTACGTATTTTCCCATACATTTTCCCCACTGACTTCATCACATTTGCCTTCTTCAGGGACAATTTTTTTTCTGTGCATATGCCGCCCAACCCACGAAATGGGGAGCCACACACAGCGCTTGGGTTGAACTAGGGCAATTTATTAATATGCCTAATTAACATACAATGGAATTTAACTTGAATTTGAATTAACTTGATTTGAATTTCTATCCAAAAAGGGGGGGTAAACAGATGGGTGGACTAGGGCAAAATCAGCTCCCCCCCATTTCCCTAGCCCGTAGGGCGAGATACTGGGCCCCAAAGCCAATCGCAGAAGGTGGATCAAGACTTTGGCCAGCCCTTGTCTGGAAGGTGACCCCAGAAAGCCCCCCAGGCGCAAGCCAGAGAGGGCTAGTCCCGGGCCCTCCTCAAGGATAACTTTATCCTACACCAAAGGGTGCCATAGGTACACACCGAACCCATAGACCCCCCCCCTTACCGGCCATGGATAAGGGCAAGCGTCCGCTTATCCTTATCCCCCCTCAACCCCCACACGGATGGCTTGCTCCTGCTGCAAATGCCACGGAAAGATTTCATTGCCCTCAGGTCCCAGTGAACCCCACTGTGATCTATATAGCTCAGGTTTAGCAAAGCCAATGTCACAGTGATGAATGTATCAACCCAAGCCCTGTCACCAACATTGGAGGTTTCCTTGTTCACTCTCCTATGACCGAATGCAATTTATTCACTTCTTTATTTATTCAATCATGTTTAACTTAATTTTAGTTTAATTTTTTTTAATTTTAATTAATTTGCAATTTTAAATCTTCCGACAAAGTAATGGAACACCAGACCGAGTTTTAAAAGCCACATATCGTGAATGGCCTATATGATCAAGGCCTGTCCTTTAAAAGCCCCAGGTCGTTACCACCCAGGTGAATAACCAGCACATCTGCAGAGGCCAACGGCTCTCCCCAATCACCGTAGGCAACAAGCCAGCCAACAAATGTTTTCCCCATCCTTGGAGCAAGGCCCGGCCTCTGTATCTCAATCGTGCCACATGGAACACGAGCCCGCCGCTCATCCAAAAATTTCCTTTATCAAGGCATTACCACCCAGGTGAATGACCAACCCTCAGCGGAGGCCCCAGCTCCCCCCCAAAACAGTGTAGGCAAAACCCCCTATGTGAAGGCCTTCTTGCCACTCCCTCAGAGCGAGGCTTGGTCACCAACTCCCACATGCATGCCAGATTGGCCATCACGAGCCTGCCCCTGCCCAAAAGATGAAACTGTGACCGCAGCTCCGCACTCATCCCCCGCATTTAGGACAAATATTGAAATGAAACCAAACACATTGTAACTGGTGAGTCGGCCTGACAGTGTAACTGATGAGCTGGCCTGACAACGCCCCGGCAACCGTGGTCTTCCATTTCCATCTACCATCGGAGCTGCAATGTAAGCTGGCCTGCACAAATGAATGTTTATCAGATTTAATACGATGTAAGCCCTCAGCTCCCCGAAAAAGTGTAAAGCGGCATCAAAAAATTTGGGCCCCACAAAACCCCCGTGCCCTGCTTGGCCCGATCCGACTCCAATCTTTTATGTGAAGGCGTTACCTCCCCTCCCCCCAGGTCAAGTCCCAGGCCTGTCCCCCTTGCTCTGAACCACCAACTCACCCTCAATGCACCAAAATTGCACCGACAGCTACTGGGTGAGGAACAGAGCCTCACATGCAGAGGAGCACTAGACCCTCCATGTTATGCTAATTCTGCCCCCCAAAAACACTACAAATAACCAAACAAGACTGTTTGTATTGTCCTGGGAGAAGGCAGATAAAAAGTTCAGCATTTTCAAATTGATGTGAGGCATTCCTGAAAACCGAGAAAACAAAATGCAAATATAAACCCCAGCGCCCAATAATTTATTCTCAAGGAAACCTGTCAAAAGGATATGAAATGTTGTAACCTTAATTTTCCAATCTGTCGTGTCCAGTACTGTAACTGCAGCCCAGGCAAGCCAGTGGGAGGGGGATGGGGGGGAAAGGGCCCCCCCCAACTTGATTAATCAGATTCACAAAGGTCGAACCTGCAGATGTTAAGGAGGACTGTAATAAAACTATCAATAAAACTACGCTTGAAAGTTAAGTCGACCAAAGCCAAAGTAAAGTACTAGTAAAAGTCTAGTAACAAATTGTTCTGCAGCTCGGACTATTATAGAAGCAAAAACAAAAACTGGAATTAGCAAATGCTCGACTAATTCCTACCATTTTGTAGCAGCATTTCATAATCTGCCTTGAACATTACGCAAGGCCTTGTTTTTGTGTCATCATACTTCACCCACAAGAACCAATTATCTATTTCCACCGCTTCGTGAAGGAAATGTAAAGTGAAAAAGCATTTCAAGTAACAGCTGAGAACTAGACAGGAATTGGGCCGATATAGGTAACAATATAAAGCAATAATAGGGATAATTAACCCCCCGAACCCCCTCTTTGCTCTGAGATAAGTTCTTCAAGTGTTATAAATTACTTGCAATGAAAGGACAGCTAATATACTTACAAGTCTGTCAGTAGAGAGTTAACAAGGAACACATTGTGAACAATGGAAAAGCTAAGAAGGAGAAATGCATGACATACGGTTTCAAAAAAATTAACGTACTGTCTTGTTATTAAAATATTGTTACCAGAAGGGATCTAATACAAAAGTGGTGTTTAGGGTTAGTACAGCCTCTCCCCGAACTGGAACCATAATGCTCCGTATGAAGAGGTTATGCCGAAAAAAAATCATAAAGAAATCCGGTTCTTTTTCTGTATTTATGAACCACCCATTTTCATATCTGCAGGTTGCTCCTGCGTGTCCTCAAAACGCCCCGATTTTCAGGATTATAGGATTTTAGGATTTTAAGATTTTTAGGAGGGATTTGCCTATAAGGGCTAAAAGAGATGGTGACCATGGTCACCCAATGGGCCTCCATGGCTTAATGGCAAGTCAAGCCCCGGGCTCCACACCCCCAGCCCAACGCTACAACCTCTGTGAGCATGGGACTGGGACGATGGAAGACCAGGGGTTCCCCCCCAAGGTTCACTCACCCCAGGGTCGCTGCAAGCCAAAACAACCCGAAGGCACACAACCCCAACCATCTATGGATGTAGGATGTTGTGGAAATGCCGGAATTTAAAAATTTGTTAGCTCCCCCGGCTTCCCCAATGGAGAAAATAGCTCCTCCAAGCCCAAATTAAAAAGCTAAAGGGGCCCTTTTACCTTGAATTCTTCTTTTAACTCCACTCCCACTGCAGTTTTAAAATCACGCTCCCCGCCAGTCCTCCTCTTGCACCAGACATCAAGGTGGGAAAACTGGCTCCTAGGCCACACGGGTAGCCGTGTTGGTCTGGGTTCTGTCTTCCTTACTCCAATAGCTTATTTGGGAGCAGTTAACGCTGAAAAATAAGAGAGATAGAGTTAGGAACAAACAACGATAATTTGATTGCTCAAATAACCCCACAATCCATAAAAACTTCTCCCTTCAAACAAGTATTAGTTTAAAAAAGGGGAGAGAGGTGCTCACAACCCTTTACAGATGTGCACCTTTTATTTGGGGATAATAGGAATTGCAGTCTAATAACATGGGGGGATAATTGGGGGGGTATACCTCAAACTACAGTGGAACTTGGAGAGGTTGTTTATTCGAACTACAACTCTCATACTCCCCAACACCTATCAGCATTCCAGTAACTGTAGACCAAAATATAAGCTAAAAAAGGAAAATGCCCAGTGTTAGCAGAACTCGTTAAATGTCAATGATTCAAGTTAATAGCTAATGCCTTCTTTGTTCTTATGAGCCACATTGCAGCCCCAAACCTCTGTATGTAACTAATATCTCTTCACCTAGCGATGGAAGCCTTACCGTGGCCATTCAGAGTATCAGGCATCGCTCCCACTCCTCTAACAATGGGAGAATTAATTTACCTGGCCCCATGGCAATTCGAGTTCCATAATGCTCAAAGCCATACCTTTTTTTTTTTTTCAATGGAGGTAGAGGGCGGGGAGCCAGCGAGAGGTGGGGGGGAAGGAAGGAAAAAGCTAACCTACAGCACCCAGCATTCCCCGGCGGTCTCCCATCCAAATATAACCAGGCCCAACCCTGCTTAGCTTCCGAGATGGGCGTGCTCAGAGTGGTATGGCCATAGGCGTACATGGACAGCGGGAGCACTCTCTGACCCGTTGGCACCCCTCCGCCCAGCCCAGCCCAGCGTACCGGAGAAGTTGCCTCCAGCCCTACCATGAACCCTACTGTCTGGTCACCCCAAAGCCCAATGGCTGCTAAAGATAGCAGAAAATGAAGGAAATGACACACGTTCCCAGTCTAATATATCCCAAGTATTAGATGGAAGCCTAGTGCACCCGGTATTCCCCAGCGGCCTCCCACCCAAGTCCTAACCAGGCCCGACCCTGCTTAGCATCCGAGGCCAGCCGAGATCGGGTGCGTTCAGGGTGGTATGGCCACAGTAACTGTCTCCCACTCGTTCCCCAGACGCCCCCTTGCACCAAGGATCCCCAGGCCAACCACATGGTCGGACCAGCAGCGGAGCGCTGGAGCAGTGTCCCAACTGAAGCTTGCCTGGGGCATGGCCGAACTCGCAACCCAGAGGCTAGTCCCCATCAGCCGCCCCGACCTCGCGCGGACCTCCCGCCTCCCGGCGAACCAAAAGACGACCCTCTTACCTGGGCAGCTGCTGAGGCGGCCGCCAACCACTGTGAACAAAGGCCTCACGGCCAGCCACGTGGCCGGCCTACGGGGCCAGCTGTTTCTGCCGTCATCGCCGTCCAAGAAGAAGAAGGCCGGAGGGCAGGAGGAATGGAGCTGGGCGGCCGCTGAGGCGGCCGCCAGCAGCTACCCTTGAACGAAGGCCTCCCGACTGCACCACGTGGCCAGCCTACGAGGCCAGCCACAGTACCTGCCGACATCGCCGCCGGAGGGAAAGGCGAGCAGGAGGAAGAAACGGAGGCGGAGGAGCAGGAGGCGCACGGCCAACTCGCGACCAGTTGCTTCCCAAGCCGCCGAACAATGGCCTTCCAGGTCGACCACGTGGCCGGCCTAGACCGCAGGGCAGCGTCCTCCCTCCTGCTCACAACGATCCGGAGAAAAGAGGTTGAGGGGGAGGCAGGGCAGCCCTAATAGTGCCTCAAAGCCCCACCTCCTCCCACCGGTGCTCTCCTCTCGCGGGAGGACGGCAAAGAGTGCCCCCCCTTCACCCGTTGTCACGTGGGTGGTGGGGGCGCATTCCTTATTTACAATTTGAAAAAAAGCTGAAGCACACTGTTTCTTCCATGGAATAGAAAACTGTAAAATACAATACATGAACACTTTTGTGTCAACAGACCATGAATTGAATAATTTTGTGGTAATTTTTGGTCATTATGGTTTTCTTTTCCATTTCCTTTAACAATCAGTGAAAGATATTCTAAGAATAGTGCCACCAGCTTTCTAAGAGCACTTGTTTTTCTTTTGTTAATTTGGGGGTATTATAAACAGCAGTATAGAAATGAATAATATGAAAATACATAAGAAAGGCATATGAAACAACTAGCTTTGCCAGTTCAGGATTATTCCAGATCCCAAGGTTTCCAGGCCAATACCTGAGACTAGGGATGGTCCCTAACAATGTCATTAAGCATTATGCATTCTGTATCATCCACAGTCAGCTGACTCAGCTTATCATCAAAACACACACATATATACACACAGAGAACATATTTTCCTGTTTGGAAATTAAGACATAGCGAAAGGGAATGTTCCTAGATCAAGATAAAACAAAGGGATTATTCCTTCTCAGTTACATAGGGAGATGAGATATGGAATATTTAATATAGCCTTCTTGCATCTAGCCATAAGGTTGCTCCAGGCTGAGCTGGAGATTTGAATATAGCCCTTTCCTCTTGTCTGGAGTTTAAATCACCAAAGCTGGAGAATTTGCATCCTCCCACCTGGAGATCACCCACAAAACTGGAGGCTCCAGTCCAGACCCTGAGATCTGGCAACACTAATAACAACAAACATTTTTAAAAACCCAATAGACATTTGTTATAATACATTAGTAAGATGGACAGTCATCATAACTGATTCATAGGTTCTTGTATTATTTGTCTTAATTACAAATACAAAAACAGAGCTTCAGTGAATGGAAACAGGCTGCTCAAGCAGGAGATGTCCAGATAAGAAATTTGTAAGCATTCCCTGCCCCTTTAGATTTCAACTACACTCAGCTAGAAATATTCAGTTCCCTATACTTCCATTCCAGTGACAAAACTCTTGTTTTCAACATGGTCATCTGCCAGACATTGGTTTCTGCTCCACAATCTTTGTAAGACCAGCCAACTCATAACAATAGCTTAGTTGGGCAAAGTATGGACTGGTTCCTGAGGAAGGAGCTTTGAATGTGGGGGGACAGTTGCTTTTTTCCCCCTAATGTGCTTGTCAATTGTTTTTACAGTTTCTATTGTTTCAGTTTTGTTCTAATACAATAATCTTGGAAGTTGTGTTTTAGTGTTACAACATCATATGGTTTCAGTTTACCTTTTAAAAATCATGTTGTGCTCTTTGGGCAGAAATGTGGGATATAAAACAAACAAACTGTACGGCTTTTGGCCCTTTAACATTAAAGTTATGATTCGAAATACTCATATTTCTTCTGCTTCTCCCTGATATCAATAGCAGAAATAAGACAGACTTCTAGGAAATCCATTTGATAGACCCATAGACCCAACAAGAGAAGACCTGTTGAATGTATGTGGCTTATTAAGTAAGCCCTGTCAATTCAATGGGTCCACTGGGCTTAGTCCTCTGTTTCCAAAAACACACTGATATAACACATGCATACTCATATCCAAGCACCTAACCCATCAAGTGCCCATTGCCCGTGTTTGACCATGCTATTATTAACTTATGGCTGCTTATGGAAATAGATAATTTTATTCAGAAAGTTTTATTGGAAATACTTAGGACAAACTGGCAGGTGTCATGGAATCTAATGATAGATGCAAATATAGTCATATTTCTTCTGCTTCTCCCTGATATATATAGTCATATTTATAGTCATATAAATATAGTCATATTTAGTCATATATAGCCATATTTGCATCTATCATTAGATTCCATGTTACCTGCCAGATGTTCCTTTGTTAGTACCATCACAAAAGAAAATGTTGGCTGGAGAAGAAAACAAGATCAAGACTTTTACATGGTGGTCTCCAGATGCTTCAGACTTCAGACTGTGATTTCCTCCATTTTACAGCCTTTGCATTTTGAGCAAGCATGATGTATTCCCCTAGAGGAGTAAACCTTGTCTATATGGGGGTTAATCAGGTTATAACCAGGTTGTCAACAGATCATTTGAACTTCCAATGAATTCCATCTTTTAAATCTTTCAGAAAGCCACTTGATAACATTTTGAAGCCACATTTGTTTTTGCTGCATATACTGCATACCGCTGTCTTAAAGCAGAGCCATTATTTTGATTCTCAGGGGTGACTCTTTCTCTTAGTCGTGCTGTGACATTGAATTCTTTTTACAACAATCCCATAGAAAGCTTAAAATAGAGCAACAGCCTGAGGTCGCTACTCAATACACACACACACACACACAGAAGAAGAAGAAGAAGAGTGGTCACTTATCCCTGATTGTCCTTAGAATTACCTAAGGGTAGAGGAATAGTTAAAAATATGAACTGAAACCAATGCCTAGAAAGAGGATGAAACTGCATTTCACTGCCACTGAAATACCAGTGCAAGTCAGGAAACTCAGTGGCTTTCCCTAATCTTCTTTCCTTTAGAAACTTTGCTAATGAGATCAATTCTGGAGGCAGTTGCCTTGATCCACAAGAGTAAAACGGAAAAAAAAAAAGGAAAGGAAAGGAAAAAGAAAGAGTCTTCCTATTGTCGACTAAATAAAGCTGGATAACCTAAAGCTATGTTAAGAATTTGTGCTATAATATAAGGTGAACAGACAACCTGGTTTTACTGAGGCGGTACAACTACTTACAAGTGTCATGTTGTGTTTGGCTGTTACAAACAGCCTGCAACCGTTCTTTTTAAACCAATGATTCTTTCTCTCTGCTTTGCTGTGAATGGGAAATCTCTGTCCTATCTCAATATGACATGCAATTCAAATGCATACCAGATCAAACTGGTTTTTGTATACCAGGTCTAGGTAAGAAAGAAAACCTGACAGAAATGGAGATCTGTAGTGCTCTGTTACATCTAGGAACAGCCATATGAGAAAAATATTGGATGGAGCTTCACTGTGTGTGGCAAAATCCAGGAACAGCTACTTGAAAGCAATAGTTTCCAGACTTTTTGGTAATTGTGCTAAAAGCTGGGATGCTAAATGATTTCATTTGGCCCTTGTATTTAAGAAAATAGACCTGATTCATGGATCAGAATGAAATTATTACAAAATCTCAGTCGCATATAAAAATGTGAATTTTAAGTTGAAGCCTGTACAAAAATACCAGTGTTTGGTTAAAATGTACACAAAGTCTGTAGTTTGGGGATGGGTTGTTAAAAACATGTGAATCTCCATATTCTACCACCACCTCCAGTCCATGGGCTGATTCAGAAAGAAGTTGGAACAAGCTTATGAATTCATGTATCAGTTTTATTGATGACATTTATATCTCACCTTTCCTAACAGTAGTGTACATGGTTCTTTGCAACTTAACCATATTTCATGCTCACACACACACACACACACACATGCAAACACCAAAGTATGGAATCTGTCAGGCTTAGAGAATATAATCCACTGAAGGTTACCCAGTGAGTTTCATGCCTGTCAGACACTCTAAATGGATCTCAAATGCTTCAGCTGAAAACAGACTGATTCATCCATCCAGCACCGTCATGGGCTGAACTCAGGCTGATCCATCCATCCTTAGCTAGAAAAGGCTGATCCATCCATCCAACTCAGGCTGATCCATCCATCCTTAGCTAGAAAACCAAAATACCATTTGGTGAGGAGAGTAAGGAGATGGGAAGAGGAGCAAATGTCTTCAGGCCCTATGGCTGGGCTCCCTAGAAATATCTGAAGGACCATTGTAGGAAGCAGGCTGTTGAACAACCTGGACTCCTGGCCATTTCCTCACTAGACTGTTATAGCACTATTATTCCACTTGCAACATCCTATGGAATCGTGGGGTTTGCAGTTTTGGGAGGGGCCAAAATTTTCACACAGCTCTGCATGGCTTTGTTTCAAGTTTACAGGGTCTAGTTAGCAGACAGAAAGAATGCCCTTTCATGATCAAGAAAAGGAAGTTCAGTTAGTAATAGACAGCTCCAGTTTAGAAATAGCAATAGCATGTGTAGTTCTATACCGCTTATCAGGTAAGTGCTCTCTAAGAGATTTACATGTATTTTAGCTAATTGCCCCCAACAAGCTGGGTACTCATATTACCAATCTGTGGAAGGATGGAAGGCTGAGTCAACCTGGAGTCCGGCAGGATTAAACTCACAATCTTGTGGCTGCAGTACAGGCATTTAACCATTGTGCCACCAGGGGTCCCTTTTCCCTTGAAGTATTTCTTGAACTTAGAGAAAGTTGAGGGTTGCATATGACTCAGTGGATATGGGATATCCACCCCTATTTATGGAAAATACCTCTGGGGGAACAGGAAAGCATATAAGACCCATGTTGTTGTTAATTGTTTTTTATTGAATAAAATTGAATAAAATAAACCAGAACAATTTTTGCTGTCTTATCTCTCAAACTTAAATCCTTCCTCCCTCCTATTATACAATACTGATTCAAGTGTTTAACAAGAGTGGAGATTAATTCTCTAACAGAAGTTACCAGCTGATTCAAAGCTGCAGCCACTGGGACACAGACTTGCGATGACTCTGGATGTTACCAGGTTGTTAAAAGACAATTATCTGGCCTGCTAACTGATTCTATGGCGAGTTCACGTTTAAGACGTGCAAGAGAAATGGCAGCTCTGCTGCTTTGTATTCTGCTGTTTCTTTTCTCCACAGTTTCAGTTTGTATGTTAGCTATTCCAAAGTCCATACTTTGTCTGTCACTTCTTCAGCAGCAGGTCATGAAGTGCCCTATCACATTACACTGTTATTGTGCTATTATTCCACTTTAACTCCCTTGGCTGTACCCTGTGGAATTCTGGGGTTCATAGTTTGGTGAGGCACTGGAGCTCTCTGGCTGGGAATTCTGAATGCCTCTCCCTAAAGTGCAAATCCCATGATTCCATGTGATATTGCAATGACAGCTAAAGTGGAATAATCGTACTATAACAGTGTAGTGTGATGGGCCTGTAGCGTTTTCCTTATTGAAATAAGATCTTTAATTCAAAAATGCTTATCCCCTCCCTCAAAAAATGAAAGCACCAATAAAGAACCTTTGAAATGCAGTATCTGATTATTCATATTAGTTATCTAGTCTAGTATTTCTCCTCAGAAACTCTTAACACCCTTGGGTGGTATAACCTCTATGGTCATAGTGAAAGGACTGGGGAAAGAGCCACCAGCAGTGAGCACATGGAGTCCAGATTTTGCAATATGCCCTCATACGTCTAGCTGATGCTAAGGATAGGCAGGCCTTAATGGCTAATTTAGATATGACCAAATTTCTTCATAGTGCTCAAGTGAAAATAGCAGATTCAGATTCAGATTATGGAAGATATTTGTATTCCGTCCTTCCTTCAAAGAGTTTCAAAGAGTTTACATTGGAGTATTCCTTACTGTCTCACAACATCCCTACAAAGATTAAATGAAGCTGGGATTTATGGTGGAATAAGGTCTTTCAGTTCAAATTTAACTCTGTCAGTAGGGCATAGTTATTGTCTTCCTTCACAGGGTTGATACTATTACAGCTCTCTTTAAATGGTATAATTAAACATGACATGCTTTTCAAAGCACATGGATTGTCTAGCTATAGATTTTTCTGTTTGTCAATTATATTTATAAAATGACCAGCAGCCACCCCCAGCCCCATAACGATGGTGTTTTGTGGAGGAAGCCTTAAATAAATAAATATTATCATTAAGAATATATATTAAATAAAAATAAGGCATTTCTGTTTGTCATATTTTGTTCTTATCATGCAGGCTGTCCCTGTACGGCTATATTGTATCAGATACGCTTTCCCATAAGACAAATGTTTAAGTAAAATGATACATTTTCCTTTAGATCCAGCTGTCAGGCCTCTGCATGTTTATACAAGCAGTGGAAATTCCTTATTAAATACATTTTTCAAAACTTTCTGCAATTCAGTTTATTTGTAGATCATGGGAAAGATAATTGGGGCTATCCACTCACATTCATTGTGTGTTTCCTAACGATGCCTACTTGCACTCAGTCATGGTAATACTCACTCAGTTCCATTTGCAACAAATTACATTCACAGTAAATCTGAATTCACACTTTATAGTCAATCATCAGACTCATTCACATCAATCAGAGCAAATCAATACTCTCTTTTACCGCTTGCTCCTTTCTGTTTATGGTTACTCCTTAAAACATCTGCAGCACACTAAATGGCTCAAAAAGGATCACACAAGCAATGACAACTGTCACAGTTGTCATTACTTTCTGCTATTTCTTTCTGCAGACAACAATTGAGTTTATATAAAATTTGAAATTTGACTAAAGTTGAATAAAATGAACTCAAAGTTGCCACTGAGATACTGGGAAGGGTGTACAGCCAATGATTCCTTTAACCACATGTGACTAACCTGCCAGAAAGTGACCGGATCCTGGACACAGGTGGTTGATGTTCTTGAAATGATTGTGCTACCTTTTCCTACACACACACCCATCCTGTGGGATGTGCTATTTTCATAACTGGACATATTTGTGGCTGAAAAACATGACTGAGAGCACACTGATTGGAAAGTATGTTGTCAAGTCAGACTGACCTAAAACACGGCCAGGTTCCTAAATCCAGAGACAATTGGGCAGGAAACCCCAATGCTAATGTGTATGCTAATATAATAATGCTAAACCATTCACCACTCCAGACTCTTTGCATTTCTGAATAGAATAGAAGATGAACTGCCCAAGTGAAGCAATCAGAGGCCATCTCTTGATCTTTCCCTATGGAGATCTTCCCTGTACCCCTTACCTGACCAAACATTAAGAGGTTGTCATGACTCCCATCAGTGTTATGTCAATCAGCCTATTCCAGACTCCTTTGTCAATCCTGTGAGAAAGCCATCACCACTTTGTCTACACACACCCCTTCAGGGTAGGAATTAGGGTATGTAAACCCTAGCTTTGGCCCCAGCAAATTGTAATACTTGGATACTTGGATGTAATATGTGGTGCCGACACTGCTGTTCATCCCTGTTACTTTCAGACCCAATGTGATTCTCTCTGCTACCTCTCACCTCAGTCACTCTCTATCCAACCTTTCACACTTTGCTTTCATATAGCCTTGTATGGTTCTTCAGCAAATCTGATTTCTTTTGTGTTTGCCAATCTAAATAAAATTCTTTGATTAACTTTTAACTGGAGTCCTCTCTACAGTTAGTACTGGTATACACAGGTGAAAAGATCCCACCATTACCCTCCTGTTTCAGGCCTCCTTTAAGATATAATTTTCCAAAATTCCAAGGACATGCTGGTATTGCAGGTGGACTCCAACATCACCCACCTCTTAAGGTAACAATTATGAATCAGTCAGTTTATTGGAAAGGTACTGTGTTGTCCTTAGTTTAGTTTGAAAGTGAAAACGGAGATTTACAATATTAAGAACTGATCTATACGTTGGTGGGTGCAGCCAGGCTAGAGGTTGCAAAAATCTTGGAAGCATTAAATTCTGTTTATCTAACGTTGATGTCCATCTCATTTGATCAAATGAAGGCAGTTAGAGGAGGAATTGAACCGACAGATTTGAGTAAGACAGACATTCATCAGTTTTATCAATTTGAATATTGAACTAATTTAATCCCTATCCCTATTTATGGAAAATACCTCTACGGGAAAAGGATAATACTTAGAAATTTTGGAGAACTGTATTTTGAAATGGACACATGGCTACGAGTCTTTGGAATAAACAAGTAATGCAGTTAGAAGCCAACTATTTGAAAAGAGAGAAGATGAGGAAGGCACTGGACCAGTGGGTAGAAGGGATGAAGGCTGTGACAATGAGGATATAATTCAGACTTAAGGTTGCATTTTTTGGAAATATATTCGTTGTGCTGGCTGCTTATAAAGCTAATATAATGATTTATTTAATTATAAGCAATTATATAAAATGTCTACAGGATCACCTGTAAGATTTGAAAAATCCGCTAATGAGTTTGCCATTGAGCTTTTTTTTAAAAAAGCCACAACACTGTTGTTGTGTAAATTAGCTAGGACTCAGCTGTGGTCTATTGCCTTAAGATCATACTCGTCAGCCCTGAGTTACACAGGCAATGAAGCTACAGCTACCTGTTATATTGTGTGTGTATATGTGTACAGAGAGAGAGAGAGAGAGAAAGAGAGAGATTTAAAAATGTTTTTTTTAAAAATAGAAGAGGGATATGGGTAAATTAAAATTCTTTTGAACAGAGGAAGGCAGAATCTGAAGTGTCCTTTTTTTTTTTAATAAACACTTTTAAAAATCTTTTTATTTCACACACGCACCCAAACTCAGACATGCACACATTGTATCAGGGTTTTTGCCATAACTTCTTCCTTTCATCCTTTCATTGTCTTTTGGTTTATTCATTGAGCTTTTTTATTTTTTCAAAAAAACCCCCAAAACCCCAGACTTTTCCTTCTCTTAAAAAGAAATCTAATAAAAGTGTATTTTCCACAAAATACCCATAGCAGATCTTCATAATTTACCCTGAATGTTGCAGAAACTGGAATTTCAATTTTTCAAATAGCAAAAATCTCTTTAGAGGATAGTGTTTCTGTGTATTTCTTTTGCCCTCCAATTTGCCAGAAATGCTACAGATGCTGGAAGAGGGCAGACTGTTAATATCTTTGCTATCTGCTATAAGGCACGTTGTGCAGAAGGAATGCCTGGGTGTATCAAAGATCAGCTGTGCTTTGCCAGAAAAGACATCTAAATATGGAAGCAAGGAGTCAAACTTGTTTATTTCAAACCAGACACCTATAGTACTGAGTGCCTCTTCTCTTACTCCTATATGCAACCCTTCAGATAGCTTTTTCTCTTACTTTCTGTCTCTTTAGCGCACTCTCTCTTTCTCTCTCTGTATATATATATGAATGAAACTTTGATTTTCAAAACATTTTGGTCACCCACAGAGTCAAATTCTCCATTGTGGGAGAAACAAACAGAGAAGAATCAAGTGCATCTTGTCTTCCTTCCCTCTCCCTCTCTCTTCCTCTCTCCACCCCTCCAGGGCAGCGCATGCACAGTATGACCTGGCTCTTGACAAACCCTAGATGAACAAAAATGTAACAAGCCCTGTATATTTTGAGCAGCATTTTCTATTCTGACAGCGAGAGCTCCCTAGCATTTGATGTCTGCTCACTGGTCATAGATAATGGTGCATCCTGGGACCATTGTCATTCCTGTCAATAAGGCAGCCAGGAGGGGGGACATGCAACAAAGCTACCTTTTGATTCACCATTTTCCCTTGCCTTCCCACAGCATTTGTAAGCCTGTGGTCAGCTAGGTCACTTTATTTCATCCTGATGTGCCTTGATAATAGCATCATGTCTAACAAAAAAAGACTAAAAAATATGACAGACCATCGATGTGTGTTTCTTTGCTTTTCCATGTTGTTTTCCCTTCCTTCTCAATGTCAAACACACTTTGAACACCGCGGATTATATATGTTTTTTTCACTGGAATTTGACAAGAGATCCCTCTTCGCTGAAGCAATTATCCTCCTAATGTTGGATCTTGGTATTTGAGTTCACTTTCCAGTGTTGCAGAATGTCAGATGTGTGTATATGTGTGCCTCACATTCTTTTATTATGAAACAGCTAAACTCAATGCCAGCAAATAATGATGGCTGGAATTCAAGGAGGGACTTATATCTTCGTAAGTGGACTGAAGTATGCAGGAAACAGAATCAAGCGGTTCTGCAATGTCCATATCCAGTAAGAGGTTAATGGGATGTTACTACGTGAGGGAAGTTATTCAAGTGACCAATGTGCAACAGGACTGATGCATATTGGGGGTGATGCTTATACTGGGAATGAAGAACAGTGAGGACCAAAGTGTAATGAGGACCAATGCACATCAGGACATTGGCTAGGGAGTGTCAGTGTGCACTGGTAAAACCTAATGCCCATCAAGATCCTCTCACCAATGTTTTGATATGCATCTTTGCAATTCACTAGGAGAGTTTCTTTGTGCCTTTGCTCCATAGTGAACATAAAGTTATGCAATATAGACCACAATACAGAATTGTGACCATTATTTACAACCTTTTACATTTGGCTCAGTGTTAAAAGGGCAAAATACAATGATAGGGCCTTTCCGCCCTATACTGTTACAGTGCTATTATTCCACTTTCAACATCCTGTGGAATTTTGCGGTTTGTAGTTTAGGCATTTAGAATTCTCAGCCAGAGAGATCTTTTTGCCTCAGTAAGCTACAAACCCCAGAATTCTACAGGATATTGAAAGTGGAATAACAGCTCTGAAACAGTGTATTGCGGAAATGCCTGTAGTCTGTGTACTTCAAGTTCTTGGTTGCAGCTAATATGAAATCAAGGCCTAAATCCAAGTGATAGTTCCAAATAAAGTAGACTGACTGAAACAATAGAACTTACATAAGCGTTGATTTAGGCCTTTCCCACACAAGGGCAATACATAGCACTGGCATCATATTCTTGCTGTTATGTCTGCACATTAAACCATTTAGTATCAATGTTTCCTCTGCGGATTCACACGGCTTGAGCTCTTAGCACGATTACTATTGACATAAACCCAATGTATTATAAAACCAGAAAAACTTCGATGCACAAAAACCGGTTTGGCTGCGTTTCTGACAACAAGTGGAAGATGTACACACAGAGGTGGTTCTCTGTGGACTTCCCCACCTTTCCCTGGCTTCACTTCTGTCCTCTCCTGTCTCCGCTCCTCAAACGCAGGGTGGGTGCTGGAATACAATGAAATATGTTGGGATCCTCAAGATGGTTGGCTTTTCAATTTCTGGCTATCTAGACCAGAGCTTTCCAAACTTTTCATGTTGGTCACACACTTTTTAGACAGGCATCATTTTGCAACCCAGTAATTTTACTCACAATTTTACTAGCAAACTGAAGGTGAGGGCTTGTCTTCTCTAAGAACAAACTAAAGTACCTCCGCTGATATGTAGCAATGGTGTTTTTTTTTAAATTGACCAATCAGAGGTGGTGGTGTGGAGCAAGGAAGGGAGAGGGAGGGGGATGGGAGTTTCACGAAAACTGACAGAAAGGAAGTGGCAAACGATTTTCACTGCACTAATTCAACAGAAACTGGAGGGTGTGCAGATAACAATCCGGTAAAATCAGAGTAAGTCAGGTTAAAAAACACCACTCACAACATGCGGTGAAGCACTTCTCCACTCTGGTGCGGAAATGGCCTTAGAGTGTTTGAATTGATTCAGTGGGTCTACTTAATTGAACTAACAACTGGATTTGGGTTCAGATTTAGTAGGTAAAATATTTGGTCAATTGTGTATGCACAAACAAGTAACAGGTTATGAAACAGGCAAATAACACCTCTCTTTGAATCAACATCTCCATACCATTCTGCTGCTACTGTTGTGAAGTGTGTTGTGTTCACTGAGGGTACATTTTGTTCCAGCATTTACAACAGAGATTCCTACTACAGAGAATGTCTTGACCATCAAGAACTGTCAATGAAAGTTTGTCTAAACCAAAACCTGAAGGAAGCAAATGATGAGTCTTGGGAGTATCTGACTTTTCCCTCCATCATTTTTGGAATAAACAACAACCCGTTTCATCAGTATGAAGTGTTTTCAACAACTGCGGACATATAGCATACATGACGAAACTCATTTTGGTATTCATATGTATTCTAGATGGTGATGTAAGTGCCAAATAGCATTTCTGACAAGTTTGTTCTGGATCCCAGAAGGATGCAGTTAATCATTAAAAATAAATATTTATTAGAGTGATTAACAAACAGAATTTAGTAAACTGGAAAAATGTTTCAGCTTCTGCCTTCCCCAGTTGCTGAAAACAAAAGAAAGCTGCACCCAAAGCAGCAGTTTAGAAGACTCCATTGCCAAAATTCTTAAATAGATGATGGTGTTATGTATCATCCTCTTGGTTGATACTATGAGATCTTAAGTTTGTAAATCTGTGGATCCAGAAATTTCCCTCACATCCAAAGTACTTAAAAGAGATGGTATCTCAATTCCAAACACAGTCAAATTAGAGAGGTTGTGGTATTCTGCATTGAAATGTCTAGATACCATTTGCTTAAGCTTCCTGGGCCATTTCTGCACTAGACTATTGTAGTGCTATTATTCTGCTTTCAATATCCTATGGAATCCTGGCCCCTCCCTACACTGCAAACCCCAGGATTCCATAGGATGTTGAAAGTGGAATAACAGCACTATAACATTCTAGTGCGGAAATGGTCCTGGTCAGGATTTCAAACTTGTGATTCCTAAAGTCCTAAATCAAGGTCTGTGGTTGTCTGAATAACCCTGTGGTTGGAAAACAGGAAGGATTTGGTGCGGCAACAGCACTAAAAGCACTACAGTTGTTCACCAGGAAATAACCTTCTTAGCATGATTCATTTCTACATCTAGTGATGTAGAAAACAAAGGTTAATAAAAACTTTGAAATCTGCAGGTGTATGGATGTGTGTGAGAGTGTGTGTGTGTGTGTGTGCGTGTGTGCGCGCACACACGTGCACATGTGAGAGATTTGGAATTGAAACCAGCATTACTTTTGCCCATAAAATGGGAGGCCTAACAAGCTGCCTGCATGCTATCTTGTTCAAACTGGGGTTGATAGCGACATCTCTATTGATTTTAATGGAGAAAGATTGCAACCCACCCTCTGAATTATCCGTCTGAATGATTCATCCACCTTTGTGTCCCAAAAGTTTACAGTGCCCGTTAGGTTGGTTTTTATAGCAACAAAAACACTAGAACAGGGCTCAGCAGATTGTCAGTTTAATGAAGTATTTAATTTTACATGGGATTCTTAGAAGGAACTACATTTCTAGAAGGAAGGAAGGGCCCCCTCTAGACCAATAATTGTCTTTAGCAAGAGAAATTCCTGGCAAAGGAATTAGGGATTTATCTTGAGTTGGAATGAATTTTCTGACTGTGTCAATTGGCATCTGGAAAAAAATTCCACAGGGAAAGTAATGTGACTAAATAGTTCTCAAATGACAAAACAAATGGATGTTTTAATGAAAATTTTTTTGAGCATCGCTCAAAATCCTGTCCCCTGAACGGTGGCTTACATTTTATGATACCGTACATGTTTGGTATTTATATGATATATATTTCATTCTATCTCTATGTTGCTTAATTTAGTCTGAAGTTCTTTTTTGAAAAAAAAAATGTTGCCCTGGTTTGTATATGGTTTTTGTTTAATTTCTCCTCATGCTAGGCCTCTGCTAGGCTGAGCTTTTTACAGTTTGTTCCTAATTACTCAGCTAAGTTGCTGCATGGTGAGGCAGTTGCTTGATTTTTCACACATGGCATTACTAACCACAAAGGCTTGGCTGAAAATAAAGTTTTCAACAATGCTAGGGCTTTACTGGACTATCGTCTTTGAAAATAATACATACGGCATGGTTTACACAGAACTGACAGTGTTTATGCCGTATATTTGCAGAAATAAACAGGAAAACCTTTAAACACTAACAATTATGTTGAGCCTTGATACTTCTTGGCAAGCAATCACAACAATTCCTTGGTGAGGTCCACAGGATGACATGTAAATATTTGACAGAAAGGTAAAATATAGCTATATGACCCTCTTGTACATTAATGATCCCAAACAATCTAGATAGACAAAAGGAGAAAACACATACAGTGAGTGTATCTCTCACTGAGAAGTCTCTCAGAATAGGCCAAAGTGATGGACAAACCCATGCCTGTGACTTTCTGCTGGATTTCAATTATACTCCACATGTCTTTTATGAGGAGGGAGCTGCTGCTGCTGCTGCTGTTTTTTCCTCTTCCTCTTCTTCCTCTTCTTCTTCCTCTTCTTCCTCTTCCTCCTCCCCCCATTTCAATATCACTTCCCCCCTCCTATCCTCAGAGCATTATCCTGTAGTGAAAGAGAAGGAGAAATAGCATTTGGCCAAATGAAACTCAGTTATAAAGTGGTTGCATGTTAGATTTTACAGACGACTGATCTCTGTGTGAAGGGCTTTCTGAATACAGTCTTCCACTGAAGGGCTGATAGAGGGCTATCCCCCATTTGAAGTAATCTTTTAGTTGAAGGGCTATCTATTCCAAGCCCAGTTTAAAAATAAGAAACCCTACAAAGGGAGAGCAGGGTCCCTGAAGTTACTTATCGACCAGGTTTGCCACATTGGCAAACCCTGAAACTAGGGAGTTGATCCTTGTGGCATTGCATCACAATAGTGGGTCCTTGTGACAGCATAGTAGTGGGTCTTATACTGTCTCATGGGTAGGGCAGGGAAGAATTGTCAGGATGGCCACAGTTGGGATCAGCTTTGGAAATGGGTGTGAAGGCAAGGTAAATAAACGGATCAGAATTTTAATAATAATAATAACGGTGGTGGTGGTGATGAACCAGGGTGGGGGGAAGAGAAGCAACTTTCAGTGGCTGGGCAGGCAACAAAATGCACTCTGTAGCTGCAGTAGTTTCTCTAGGCCTTGCATCACACATGGTCTTACCTAGACACATATGACACATAGGAAACTTGTCCAGATTGTGTACTACTGTTGGAGTTTGTGGAAACCTGTCTTGCCAAAGGTGATCGGCCAGTTCACCAAAGGCAAGGGGGTTCTTGCAGCAGCAAAAGACATCAGTTGTAGGCGAAAAAGTCTCAGATTTATTAAAGAGCAAGCAGTTTAAACAGCATAACCTTGTAAGCAGAATTGGCATACAGTTACAGATGGAACCCCCTTAAACCTATCATGCCTAGATAACATAAAGATGGATATTCTCACCCAAGCAAAGATTCAAAGGATGAGGATCAAATCAAAGGATGAGGAAAAACAGACTGAAGCTGAATCCAGATAAGACGGAGGTACTCGCTGTTAAGGGCCCTAGCCCAGGTATGGTGGTTTGTCAACCAGCTCTAGACGGGGTCACACTTTCCCTGAAAGACTGTGTCTGCAGCTTGGGGGTGCTCCTGGACTCGCCGCTTCAGATGACAGCTCAAATAGATGCGGCGGCCAGGAGTGCCTGTTATCAGCTTCGGCTGATACCCCAGCTGTGCCCCTTCCTGGAGCTGGAACACCTAAAAACAGTGGTGCATGCGCTGGTAACTTCACGGCTTGACTTCTGCAATGCGCTCTACATAGGGCTACCCATGTGCTTAGTCTGGAAACTTCAATTAATTCAGAATATGGCAGCCAGGTTGGTCACCGGAAGATCTAAAACTGACCACATAACACCTATTTTGAAGTCTTTACACTGGCTGTCTATTAGTTTCTGGGCACAGTACAAGGTGTTGGTTCTTACCTTTAAAGCCCTTTATGGCTTGGGGCTAGCCTACCTGTAGGATCGCCTTCTCCCATATAATCCGCCCTGCACACTAAGGTCCTCTGGGAGGAATTTACTGCAGCCAGCCAGAACTAGGTAGGCTGCGGTTACCCAGAGGACCTTCTCTTCTGTTGCTCCCAAGTTATGGAATGGCTTGCCGGAGGAGACCCGGTATATTACCAGTCTTGACTGCTCTCTTCCGACAGGCTTTCCCAGACTAGTATTTCCACCGCCTCCCACCAACTGTCTTGCTGTTCTTTTAATAGTCCGTTGATTGTTGTTAATTGTTAATTCTTATGTGTTTTAGGGGGTTGGTTTTAGGTGGGTTGGTGGGTGGGGAGGATTGGGTATGTTTTTTAATGTTTTTAATGTAATTAATGTATTATTGTTGTTCGCTGCCTCGATCCATGCGAGAGGTGGGATAGAAATAATAATAATAATAATAATAATAATAATTATTATTATTATTATTATTATTATTATTATTATTATTATTTCTTCATTTAGCCATTGCAGGAGCCCATACAGAAAATGGCAAAGGAGACCCCTTCTGATAGCCAATATGAATGGTGCTGCAGTTTTCAGTCTGTTCCCCCCATGATAGCACAGTACAGGGTGTATCCCTGAACTTGGGAGACTTGGCCATCTTCCATAGGATCTTCAGGAGTCCTCACACATCTGGGACAAGCTAACTTCTTTCCCCACGCCCACTGTTTGGTGCTACTTGGCTGTTGGCCTTGAACCAAGAATAGGTGCCACTTAGCAAGTCTCATCTGCAACTTTGTTTTGTCTACAGCTAGCAAGAGTACAGAGTCCTTGACCATGAGAGAGCAAGGCAAGAGACAGAAATCAAGCCAAAAGACAGTGTGCTTCATTACCTAGAATTCTTAGCAGTAGCAGACAGAAACTTAGAGCGTGCAAGAATAGCAGAAGGCCTTTCTAGACCTTTCTTAGCAACAATATGGAAAATTAGAGTATGGAGCAATAAACTAGGGTAGGACATTCCTATACCTCCTTTAAATTCTTCTAGTTTATTTTCCCATACAAAGCCTCAACCGTCAAGGAAATTTTCCTATGCCCTTTGCTGCTACTGCTGCTACTGCCACCACTGCCAAGGCTCATAAAATAAGAGAACTTACAAATCATAGTGCTGGTACTTTATTTTCTGCCTCACTTGAAATGCCATAACGGTCCCATGTGGGTGCACCCATACTTTTTCTCCCCAGTCCCCCTGTGCTCTTAATTTTTAGTGCATCAATATTGCACAAATCCAGCACACATAGGAATGTTTTTCTGCTGAACCAGAGAGCTCTGCTTCCATCTGGGAATGCTTGAAGAGGAATGCTTTAAAGCAATTCAGATGCAAAAATCAAACGTTCTCCTGCTCCACTGCCATTCACTCTGAGAACTGACTCCTTGCCCAGACATTTCAGCTGGCACTTTGAGATCTGATGACTCTACCTTCAAGAATGTTTCACCTGGATAGTGGTGGGATCAGCCACACAGGTGACGAGGTCACAGTGTTCCCCTCTGCAGTGAGATGCATCAAATTTTTATTTAAACTATAGCAACAGTTTCTAACTAGGCAGCCATGTGTGCATGTATATACAACTGTTTGCCCTCTTTTATTTTATTTTCTCATAAGTGTTGTGGCTACACAGGGATAGGAAAGGAGAAAAGCCACATCCCTTCAGGAGCTGCACTTAGCGAAAAAAGTTTTTATTTATGTGGGCATGTTTATCTGCATTTGTTTTCATTTTTGTAAGCAGCCCTGAGCCCCAATTCAGGAAAACTGGTGAAGCAGCAGCAAAAATGACAGCGATGACAACTGTTTCCACACTAATTCACATTAAAAAAAAAAAACCTAACAAAAATTGTGCTTGTTTATTTAAATGCATACTCTTAAATATAATTTAAAACATGCATTCCTAAATATGTATTCTAAATGTATATTTGAATGTATTTTCTGCTAAAATAAACTTTTTATATGATTCGTGGTATGTTTTTGATCTGATATTTAATGTCACAAAATTCAAAGAAATATGAAATTCAGAACGCGGTCATATTCCAACCTAGACATTAGTTCAGAAACCACATTTCAGGCTATTTTGTATCAGAATTTGTAGAGACAAATTTCCCAGGTATCTTGTTTCAATAAACAGTGGTAGGACTCCATCCTCAGAAGCCAATAGGTTTCAATCCCATAAAAATCTAGTAGTAGAATGGTGCCCTAAATATCCTAAAGGCACCAAATCCTGTTTGACCTTGGAAGCTAAGCAGGGTCAGCTTTGGTTGGTACTTGGATGGGAGACCACCAATGAATCCCAGGTGCTGAAGGCTATATTTCAGAGGAAGGAAATAGCAAAACTACCTCTGAGTATATGTTGCTTAAGAAAACACTTTGAAATTCATGGTGTCTCCATAAGTTGAAAGGCAACCTGAACACACATGCAAGCTATAGTTTCTGATGCACTAGCATCTGTAGGCACATACCCACTTAAGAAGTCCTGTCAGTGAAAATATTCAGATCTTCATTATTTGGAGTGGTAACTTTGTTTTCTTGTTCTTAAAGGTTACTGCCACTGTTCATTTAACCGTGTTTATGTGATTTTATAATAAGTGTGATCACTTTGCATAATTATTAACTCCCATTAAGTCTGTCCACACTGGCAAACTGTGAACATCTTCTTATTCTTTTGGTTGTTGTTTTAACCAGAGGGTATGTCTTTAAGTCTTTATGTTGCTCACATGTAATGGTAGTTGACAGGAACTAGGATTAAGGAGAAGGAATGCTGAAAAACCTGGAGTGAAGGAAGTCTGTAGCAGCAAAGAAATGTTAAAAGCAAGATTCCATTTTTTTCACCATTTTGGGTAGTCTGTAGGTTAATTTGTATGAATGGTTCATAGTACTTACTAGTCAATGTTTCCCATACTAAGGATTGTGGATGGCTCTGTTAACTTCATCAAACATTTATATCAATACGCACCAATTTTTGAGCATGATATCTCTAGTGTCACTGAAGGAAGTCTGGATCTAAACATACCTATAAAACTCTTTAAAAAAACATCAAAAACTTTTGAACTACATCTGTGAAAGATTCATAGGTCTAATCCCAACAGAAGATCCTAGAAGCAGCAGTGAATATTATGTGGTATAACTGGATTTTACAATGCCCAAGAGAATGCATTATATATTGTGGCTAGCTTGCCATTCCAGTCCTGGAATTATGAAATATCAACACCAGCAGCCAGTCGCAATCTCACCTGATGACTACCCATTCAGGTCTAAGGCTTGTCACAGTTGTAAGGATGAATATTTACATAATTGCATCTGGGGAAAAGTAAGAAGGATATTTCATTTCTCTTTCCCATTTGAATATTCTGAGTATTTTCTGAAGTCTGTATGAACCTTCTCTAAGACACTTGTATATTTTATTTATACATAAGTTATTGAGATGGAAAGATGTACCAACTCTGACCACTAGCAAAAATTCTGCTCTTAGGGAAAGTTCTCCTCTTTTGGAGGTTTTGAATAGTAACCATGCCCATCATAGAGCCTATGAGACACATGTGAAACAAACAGGGACTGAGTGAAACAGACAGCAGGAACTCCTGTTAGTTTCCTATTTCTCACCTGTTGAGTCACTGAGGAAAGAAATAGAAGAACACAATAGCATTCAGTACTTTGGAAAATGGGGAGGATATAGTGGGGTCTGGAGCATTTGCTCAGTTACGCATGGCTTTAGCATGTCCTTAGAGTCATTTTTGAAAATAACTTTCCTTGCCCATAGTCCTTGTCAGTACACCAACCATACTGTCCTCCCCTTTTCTGTCCCTGGCTCCCTGAATATCTAACTGTTGCTTCTGACTGCATACTAAAACTCTTGGAAATGAGAGGTAGAAAGATAAGTTTTATGACTTTTATTTTGTGATCATCAGCTGCCTTCCTCCTCATGTTATATAGTGCCCTGTAACCCATTTTGAAATCAGAAAGCCCTACAAGCTATTTAAAGTATTTAACAGGGACCACCCGTTCCCATAAAACAGAAGGAAGAAAAAAGATCATGAGTTTGCACAATGTAGATTGTTTGATTGTGGCCACTGTCCTGTGCACAATAACAGGAGGAAAAGTGAGGGGTTGCCACATATGGCTCCATCTCTCTGGCTACTCACCAGCTGTGAAGATGCGCCTGGAATTATCTCAGCTGCTCTTGAGCACCAAGGGAAGAAGGAGCAGCATCTGCTTTCAGTGTAAGACTGCACCTTCTTTCTTCAGTACTCAAGGGCAATCAGAACAATAACTGTTTCTGCAGGGTCTGCAGAACCACATATGTGGGCGAGGTCCTCAGTTATGCCCATGTTTGCCATCCACACAATTCCAGCCTGTTTATGGATGGATAGGAGATGAAGGAAGGAAAGATTTATGGAAAGGTCAAATATCCTCCTGGTTACATTACAAAATGTCACTGTTGTGTGGGGATGTTTTAAAAGATACAAGGGGGAGGTCTACTGCCTTCTTCCATTTCTAAATCTCATTGCTCTCCATGCAGTAGGCATTAGAGAAAAACAGAAAATTCCACTATAGGGTAATCTTTCCATGCTGCAATACAAACAAATCAGCTGAATGGAAAAAAAACAAAAAAGCATGTCTTTAGATGAAGATCTTTAAAAATCCACCATTTCTACAAAGGAATTTAAAGAACTGTAAGATGCATAGTGAATGATACATATTCATTAAATGTCTTCCTTTCTTAGTTATTTCACTTGCATTCAGAATCAAGCTCTATGCTATTTTGCTCCGTCTTTTATGTAGCCTTCTGAGTCAAGCTCTGACAATACCCGTTGGTTAGCTGAAATCTGAAAAGACAAATTACAGCTTTGAGCCGTATTTGTTGAACTAATTGTCACATCATTTGAGACTAATTAAATAAATTGTGACGCCGCAAATAGGTTAGATACAAACTGTGCTCTTGTATGTATTATTCCAAGTGATGGTTGAACTTCAACAGGTAAAAGACAGAGATTTAATGCAATCTTCTTTGACCTTCAAAAACTATGGAAGCCCTGCTCTATTCGGAGATTTTCTTTTGCGCCATCTACTTTCAGATATAAATTTCCACTGTTACTAAGTCTAGACATCAGGGGCTACTTTATTGGTGGTGGATTGTAACAACTAAAAGAAATAAACATATGATTTCATGCCAAAGGGTGGAAAAGAGCAATACAAATTGCCTGTATGAGAACAGTTCAGCTGCACAGAGAGCAGAAAATGATATCTAGCAAAATATTTTATCCATTCCAGAAGTAATTTGCTAATTCCAAATGGGGCATCAGTAACACAATCATGGCTGCCTTTTTTGAGAATTATGGTTATCTGTTTTGTGCTGAAAATATGCACATGGTGGCAATTTCATCCATGAGAACTTGGGGAAATTATATTAATCATCATAACTGAGTACAGCTTCTTTCTCTACATGAGTCATAAATATCCTTGAGTATTAAACCTCTTTACAATAACATTAATTTAATCTATAAGAGGACATTGCGTGCTATAAATGCCATTTATAAATCTAAAGAGGTGGCAAAGGGAAGGCTGGAGCTTGCTGGGTTTGAGAGGAAAACAATACACCTTATGCAAAAAACACTCAAGGGTCCCTTTTGCATTCAAGAGGATCTCTGAGATTATGTTTTTAATTAGGTCCTTAAAACTGACAGAGGCTATAAGCTCATACCTCGGGGTGGGCAAAAGGCATTCCTAAGTGCATACGAGGCCCCCAAGACTGTTTTTGCTGCCCGCTCGCTCTCCCACCCACGCACCCACCCACCCACATCAGACCTCCCTTTTTCTGGCAAAAAAAAAAAAACCTCTTCTGTGAACTTCTAGGAGTGGTAACTCATTTTTAAATAACTTGCAGGGTGATTTAACACAACAGCTGTGTTATACTGTATTATATTGTACAACAGCACTTTATTCTTTGACATAACAACATACTTGACCATGTTTTCAAAATCAGAAGGAGACTTTTGACCACTTTAAGCTTTGTGTTATGGAGATTTGGGGGCAGTTTTGGACCTCTGTGTGACTCCAGGAGAGTTCCAGAAACAGAAATTCATACCCTGCTCAGACTGTGGCTTGTCTTCTGTAAAATGGTGCTATGTTGCAGTAACAAATTGTGTGTGTGGGATAGTTTGGCACTTGAATACTCAGCCCTGCCTCACATTTCTTCTTGATAACCTGGACAAGTTCCAGGTTTTTTTTTTTATCTGTCAGCCTCCCAAGATGCCTTCCTGTGAAACAGGTATTTCATGCAGCAACAGAAGAGAATCAGACCTATTTAATTGCCTCCTCTCAGAGACTAGCAGTCTTCAGGTTTTCTGAGACACTTACCTAGCAGTAGTTTTCCATCAGACTGCAGAGCAAAAGAAGAAGAGATGCAGGGCTATTCCATCTCTGTTGCTGCGACACCAGCTGCCTTTGGTTCTTGGTCAGCCCTTAGCTAGTTACAGTCATTTTCCAGCTGAACTGTTTCCACTGCAGCTGGTCATTTTAAGAACTGTTAAAAAAAAACTCTTGATGCCTGAACTTGCTACATCTTTTTCTTCTTTCTTACTCCTGCACCATCTCCACCTCAGCACTACCACTTTGAGTATCATGTATTTTTAACTGCAACCTGAAGAACAGGAAACGTCTTACTACCAATCTTTATAACCTGTTCTGTGAGCCTTCCTCCTTTTTTTTCTTGAAGAGAGAGAAAAAAAAACTTCAAATAAATAAATGTGGAATGAATGATATGGTTCAATGTTTGGAGGTCAAGAGACCAGCTCTATCTTGGCCTCCACTGGTGATCTAGAACAGTTCACATTTTTCTGGCTATAATTCTGTTTGTGGGAGTGGCTGACCAAATGCCACAAGGAAGCTTCCAAGCAGTGAGAATGGACATCGTTCACCCCCAGCATCTTGTATTCAGTGAGGAAGGTGCACAATGGGTGTATCCGCCAGAGATGTAATTTTTCACTGATTTTGTTCTCAAAAGAAACAATGAATGATTTTAGCAGTTTTCTTCCTGCTGTAAAGAAGTCAAAAAGTGTGCAGTTTGTGAAGGCTATTGACAGTCTGGGACTCAGGAAATATTATTTCCTGTGCAGAAAATGCTGCTCTGTACATAAAAACCCCACAATGTGCAAATTTTGCACACAGCAAGTCCTGAAGTTTCCCATCAATCCCAGATTCTTCTTGCCATGATTTTCCCCATTCAAGAAATGTGTTTTTCAGCCATTTTAAAAATATATATTTGAATATTCTTTCCATCTCAAAAATGCACAACTATAGCAATTTGATTCTACTTTAATGACCATGTTTCCTTCCTATGGAATCCAGCTTAGTGGGGGACTCAGAAATCTCTGGCATTATTCCCAGAACTACAGCATTAGAGCCCTTTGATGAAGTACCTCGTTGAACTACAGATCCCTAGGAGGGAAATGAAGCAATGGCAATGGAAGTGGTATTAAAGCATAGCAGTTGTGTCACATGGACATCCCTAGAATCAGAGTGATGTGAATTATATGAAAACCTGCCTAAAAGGGTGAGTTAATTCTTTCTAGAAGACTTTCCTACTTCATTCCTTGAACAGGTTAACAATATCAGTGATGATTTAGGCAGTTTGATTTGACTCAGCTCTCCTGATGCATCTGCTCTGCATGAAAGTTGTTTCTCTGATCTGTGGCACAATTTTGGTCTAACTCCCATCAAGCAATCCTTTAACATGAGTATCTGGGCCTGATGTTTATGCTTGGTGGTCAGGGATATTACACATCTACAGTACCTTTGATATGAAAAGCACTTTTTGTGGGGTTAACTTCTTGAGGCAAGAAGCCTGTCTGACCATCTTCTAAGATTTATCTTATTTAATTTATTGCTGAAGGTAACCACCACTGGAGATTTCCTTGATACTGGTTTCACTACTTACAATTCACATCAGGGCAAATGAAACTTACAGAGTGACCACTGAAACTTTAATTCCATTTTGTGGCTTATAATTTCTATTTAACATCTGGTAATGCAATTCAGTCATGGTGTAGTGGTCTGAGCATTTAACCATGATCCTGGACTGAACAGAGTTTGATTCCCCCCTCAGGCCATTTCCGCACTACACTCTTAGCTGGCCCCTCCCAAAACTGCAAACCCCAGGATTCCATAGGATGTTGAAAGTGGAATAATCACGCTATGAGAGTGTAGTGTGGAAATGGCCTCAGCCATGGAAACCTACTGGGTGACCTTAAGTATTTCGCACAAACTCAGCCTCAGAAAACCCTGTGATAGGTTTGCCTTAGGATTGCAATAAAGTTGCATATGATACACAATAACAACAATGGGGAAAAAAATCCTCTGCCCCTTTCCTTATCACTGTCCTCAACTAAGTTGTGTACTTTTTGCCCATGCAAATTAAAAAACGTGACATCAACTGTCCATAGTGGTTATTGAAGAAACACCATTTAGAGGAATTCACACTTTTGTGAGTATCTCTGTACCTTTGTTCCTTCCTGATTTGTATTTCAGTAAAGGAATCCTGTTAAAAGCATATGCATCTGCAGAAATGAACACATGACTTACCCAGTTTTCAAAGTATGTAATATGTCTCATATATGACTGATCCTCTCAGTAGATTAATGGCTATTAGCATACATAAACACATGGAGAGAGGAGGCATGCAAGAAGGGAGACTGAGAATAGCTCATTATTTTTAACCAAGTGGACTTGGCAAAGATCTCAAATCAGTACAGAGGAGATCCTTCAAGCAGGTTAGTGGCAGGAGTTGTGTGGCCTTCCATATGCTCTTAGACTCAAAGTCCCAGACAGCATAGCTAAAAAGCCAAAGTGCAACAAGATCTAGAGGGATACAAGATACCTGAAGTATCATGGATACATGATACATGATTCCTGAAGTAAGTGAACCAAATACTACACAGGAAGTGAAGCCTTGACTGAGATCCAAAAACTTACAGAGAGCACCAGAGACTACAATTGAAGGCAGAATTAAGATACTGGGAATGTGGATAGGCACAAAAATGATGAAAATCTTTCCTTCCCAATATTAAGCGTGAAAAGTGAAATCCTCAAAATACTAGAACTTATGACCATAAAAACATTGGCTTGAAGTAGGTCAAGAAGAGACTAAAATTATTTTCATAAATGCATACAACTAATTGTGAGTATAATTCTTCACTAAGTTTCTTCCTGAAAGTGATCATGAGTAATTTTAGAAATTTTCTTCCCACTGTGGGAAAGTCTATGAAAACCATGCAATTTTTGATGGCTATTCACAATTCAGGACTTATCCTATGCAAAATTTGCATGTGGATGTTTTGCAAAGAAAACAACATTTTTCTGCACAGAAAACAGCCTTTTCTGCATGGAAAATAATATTTCAGCACAAAAATTTTAATTCCTGTGCAGAAGATGTTGTTTTCTATGCAAATCAATCACATGCAAAATAAATTCCCAATTACAGCAGCTTCTGCAACATAAGCAACATTTTCTGCACAAATTTATATCTATTTGTTGAAATAGTATTTTCCATGCAGAAAAGGCTGTTTCCAACACAGAAAATGCTGTTTGCTGTGCAAAGAAACCACATGCAAATTCTGCGCAGAGTGAGTCCTGAATGATGAAGATTCTTATCAATCCAGGATTCTTCTTATCAAGGCTTCTTAATGCTTGACAAGCATGTTTCTTGGCCATTTTCTGTATATTTTTGAATATTCTTTCTATCCCTACAACTAATGTCTAGGATTCAGTGCCATAAGATGTGATGATAACCATTTGCTTAGACGCTTTTGTAAAAGAACATACTCAAAATCTTGAAGATCCATCACCACAACTACAATAACATTAATGGAACTTCCAAGGATTAGAAAAATGTATCTTGTTATTCTCTGAAGGGATTCCCTTTTTCAAAGGTAGATTTACTGCAGCTGCAACTGATGAACACATCACATTACTGTGTATCTCTTGAAAACTAGTGCATTGATTCTGTCCAAAGCTGCTTATCTGATCCTAAATTCACTATAATGTCCATGCCTTGTAGTGTTTGTTCTCTGTTTCTTTTGTCTTCCAGAAACATAGTTTTGCTTGTTTTCTATTCAAAATATTCTCAACTCCAATGACACCTAAACACCTAAAAAGATCAACCACACAGAGATGATTGTATTTCAGGATTTCTTTCAAACACAAAATAGTTTGTACTAAAATAGTGGTTTTTGTGGGGGAAAAAACCACATTCCTGCAAAATATTTTTTACACAAATGACTTTTCTGCACAATAACAGTAGTTGCACAAAAACATCTTTGTGTATGTGTGTGTGCATGTGTTTTTTCAAAATTTGAAAAAATGTACAAAAACTCTATCCAGCTGAGAGAAAACTTTTGAAATTTTTCATTCTTCTGCTCAAGAATGAAATAAATGAAAAGTCATATCTCTAATCTACTCCAGTGTACAACATTGCTGTGAATCAGGTTGAATCCAAGATTGTGTGTTTTTCCAAAGGAGAGAGCTATTCTCTACTAAAAGGTCTGTATAAATGTAAATCTCATTTAAGATTTATTTTCCCATTCTTTGAAGGATAGTAACTTGACTGACATATTAATGACCTAATTGTGAATAAAACAACCCATTTTCTTTGAAGGATAGTCCCCTTGATCCATTAAATAAATACTACACACCAGAAAAAATGGAGGTAGATTGATATGCAAGAAATGCTATTGTCAAGTGTAGATTTATGGTTCAAGGGAGTGCAAAGCAGTCATATGACTGTGTAAAGATAAATGAAACTCTGCTTATGCACAGTAAATCATGCAGTATTGAATAACATTAGCTATTTGTGTTTGAGATTAAACAGTGTTTAATACAAAATGGGCCGGTGTCATTACCTTTTGGATAGTGATCCTCAAATTTACCATTTATGCTATGATCATCAGTTGAAACAATTTGAATTCCACTACAAACCTAAAGTAAAATGTATTACTTGTATGGTTTTACCAAATCTGTTGTTAAACAGTTCTGCTGACCTGGGAGTGGATTTCTTAAAAATGGAGTAGCTTGCTCTTTACATACTAATTCTTGCTAACCAGTTAGGTTAATGGCAATGAATCCAAAAACAAACCCTCTTGAACTTTGGGTAGCATGCCCCCTGCCAGAGTTTGAAGTGAATCTTTGGTGAGCAGCTTGACACAGTCCTAATTTAAAAGACTCTGGAGCTTATGTGCTGATGATTTGTGCTAGCAAAGTGTTATAATTGGATTATTGAAGTATTAGGTAAATTCAGTCGGATTTACTGTTTGAAGTGGAAATAAAAAAAAAGTGCAAGCATGATACTGGTGCTTTGTCATACCTATTAGGAGAATTTTTCTGTACTCGGGCAACAACTGATTGGTGTGTCCAAATATGCAGGCTTTCCTTCTTGTAAGCATAGCCTTATCTGAAAGTGCAATTCAGTAGAAGTTGGTGAGTCTCCTCCCACTCTAATACCCTTCTGCTGGTGGTTGACAATGTGATCACACCAGTAATTATACAAAATGATACAATGCTCATTCACTCCCATTGTGGCTAGCTACCTTGAAGACATGATGCTGCTGCAACAAGAACAGGATGGGTTGATGAAGAAAAATGAACCTCTGACATTGTCTAGCAACTCAGTAGCCCTGTTCAGTCATTCCACTAACCAAGATAAAAGCTGGAAGTGCTCATTATCAGGGATTTCCCATCACATGGAGGTCTACTCATGTACATTTCTATGCAAGTAGGCCTCCCTGATGCAGAGTTTCATACTGTATGTATAAATGCTTAGGGGTGTGTGCTTACATGTATGACCGGAGCTATGCCGTATAATCTGGCTCTCAGCTCATGCTGTGGCATACATGGTTAGTCGAACTACTGAATAGGCTAGAGTAAATGGATGACTCAATCAATCATTTATTTTTTTAATCAAATTATACCCCACATTTCCATTAAATTAATGTCCAAGGTGGTTAACAAAATCATACAAAATGCAGATTAAAAAGCATGCAAATAAAATGTTGCTGGACTTATCACTTGTGGAACAGCCCCCTAGACCAAAGATGCTGCAGCTTAATGCCAGATCAGTAATTGGGGGAAAAAATTCTATGACCCAGGAGCAGATCCTGAATGAGTGTGCTGACTTGGACTTGTATTACAGAGACCTGGCTGGATGAAGCTGGGAAAAAGATTTCACCTTTCCAATTTCTGTCCACCTGGATTGTCTGTGAAGTGGCAGATGATGCCTGGAGGATGGGGGAGCTGGCATACAGTGATCTCATAACCCCATCTCCCTCAACAGGTGCCCTGTTCTGCGGTTTGTTCAGTTTGAGTGTGTCTATTTGAAGATTGAAGGATGTGACAGAATAGAGATTCTGTTGGTGCACCACTCACCCTGGGAGCCAGCATGGTTATAGTAGTTTGAACATCGGCCTATGACTCTGGTGACCTGGGTTCAAATCCCCACTCAGCCATGGAAACCCAGTGGGTGACCTTTGGCAAGTCACACTCTGACAACCTTAGAGGAAGACAAAGGCAAACTCAATCTGAACAAACCTTGCCAAGAAAACCCCATGATAGGTTCACCTTGGAGTCATTATAGACTGGAAATGACCTGAAGACACACAACAACAACAAACTGCCCACTGTACTGCTCAACCATTCCTCTTTCTTCAGCTAGCTCAGTCAGTCTCAGCAGCAACACTGGAGTCTACCAGGCTTGTGCTGGGGAACTTCAGCATCCATGCTAAGACAGCTCTGTCAGGAACATCTCAGGACTTCAGATACTCCTTGATGGCCCTAGGTCTGTCTCAAGTATCTGGTGCCACACATGCCACAACATGTAGTGGCATGGATGGTATCAGATACTACTTGATACACACTCTGGACCTGGCTTTCTGTGCTAGGAAGGATGATGGTGATATGAGTGTGGGGGAACTTTGTCTATATGCTGCTGTCAGGGACAGATCACTACATGGTGAGTTTTAGACTCACTGGGGCTCAAAGCCTCTTGGTGGAGGGAGTGTCCCTTAACTCTAGGAGGTTTACTCTAGGAGGTTTACAGAACCAGCTGAGATTCATGATTGTTCATGGGCAGTTTTATGTTGCCTGGAAGGTTATCATGTTGACTCACGGGCTGATCTTTGGAACAGGGAGATTGCCATGGGAAATGGACATGGTCGTTTCTCAGTGTCCTTTCCCACACAGTGGAGACAAATGAGCTCCCCAGTTTACTAGGGAGATGGTGACAATGAACATCCTTCCTGGAGAGGCAAACTCAGAAGATGATGCTGAGGGACTCCTATTGACAACGTGGTCACTGGCCTGTGGGGCCCCTCACGACTCAGTTCTGTTCCTCCATGTTGTTCAATATATACATGAAACTGCTACAAGAAGGTTACAGGAGTTTTGGGGTTCAGTGTCATCAGTATGGTGATGGCACCCAACTCTATCTCTCCTTTCCTTTTCATTTTAGTGTCTACTGTCAGCAATGAACTAGATGAGGATGAGAAAATTCAAGCTTAATCTAGACAAGATGGAGGTGACCTCAGTAGAACCTCTGCTGGATGGGATCCCATTCCCCTGAAATCTCAGGTTCATACCTTGAGTGTACTTCTAGACTCAACCTTAAGCCTGGATGCCCTTGCTTCAAGAGTGGCAAGGAGTGAATTTGCACAGATATAACTAGTGTACCAGTTGTTCCCATTCCTTTAAATGCTGGAGTTAGCTGCAATAATATACGCACTGATTGCATCCCAGCTGGATTTCTGTAACATGTTCGACATGGGACTGCCTTTGGAAGCTGTTCAGAAACTTCAGCAGTTCCATAGAGCTGCATCCATAGTACTGACAGGTGCTAGTTACAGAAGTTGAAATAGTTTCACTTCCTACTATTTCTTTCCCAGACGTAATTCAAAGTGCTAGTTGTGACCTATAAAACTCAGAACAGCTTAAATCCAGACTATCAGAAAGACCTATCTCCCTATACAAACCCAACTAGGAGGGATTTTCTCGGTCCCACAATTGTTACAGGCCTGACTGATGAAGGATTAGGCCTTCTAAATGACTCTTCTCAGCCATCTCTGCTCTTCTTTCACTGGCAAGCAGACATTTTATTTGAACAGGCATTTGATGGTTAAATGTTTGTGCAGAGTCTTTTTTATAATGTGTGTGTTCTGCATTCTTATCACTAATGATAGATTTTTAAAATGATTTTATACTTTTTAAAATCAATAGCATTTCAATATGGTACCTTGTTTAATTGTATTTTAGCATTTCATCAGGAAAAAGGCAGGATATAAATAATTTTAGAATATATATATGTATATTAAAAAACTCTACAATTTGAGAGATTTGCCTGTCAGCCATCCATCTGCTTTTGTATATGTGAACCATATGAGTTCCAGTTTTGGGAGAAAGGTGGTGTCTAAACAAAGATGGCAATGATGAAACATTGCTCATCTTCATCCTCCTAAATGAGAATTGCTGACCATTTGTAGTTACTGTCCAACTCAGGAGTTATACATGACTTAAAGGCAGACTGGTTGGGCTGGTGTATAGGTTGCTACAGTCTATAAAACATCATCCTATAATACATGGGCTAGTCTTTTAATTGCTACAGAACTGTGTTTTTTTCTTTCAACAGTCACATACTATCCTACCGAGTACTGTTTTTAAGGCATTGTATTGCTACCGTCATCACTATCATGGTTAAAAACAGTTATGTTCTGTTACTATGTCATATTGTTAATGACTGAGTGGAATAAAAGCACTAATAAAACTACCATGATCAGCACCATCACCACCATCATCCTTATAGGTAGCTGATCGACTCTGGGTTTTATTCACACAAGACAGCAAATCTGTGTAATGTGATTTTCTTTGGCATGCACATTGAATTCTCTAGTTATAACAATTCCTCACACATAAAGAGTTCAGTATATAAGAGCATCCAATATGTGAAAGAAAGATGTGCAGTATTCTGAATTTCTTTTTTTTTAAAAAAAATAATAATTGGAATAAAACGATTGGATCCTCAATCAGATCTGAGAGAATTAATAAAACATGTTGCAGCTTTAAACTATAATGGTATTTTTACTCACTCCACTAATTACTTTTGTTGTCACTATTATAGCTAATTTTATTAGCTACCATTGAGCTTTAATAGCCATTATTGAGTTTTTAAACACATTAAGAATCTTAAGGTTTTGATTAAACTCAGCACAATATTCAATACTTATTGTAGTTTGCTGTTACAATTGAATAGCAGAACAGTAGAGTTCTGACTTCATTAAGCTGTTTGCACATGAGATTCCAGAAAAAGCAATTGGTTGTTCCCTGAAAATTATGATTAGGAACACCAGAAATATCATTTATTTTCCAATCCTAATATGAAAACCATATATTTGGTATAGCAGGTAGCAGTTCTAAGCAGGCATCAAATTCATAAATGTTATTGTATGATGTGTGGTTGAAACAAAACCCAAACAGGCTATATAATAAAAAGTGTTATGTAACTAAGTCAACTGCAATGGAAAACCAGTAATTTTTATTTGCATTGTAAAGTCAAAGGCTTTCATGGCTGGAATCCATTGGTTGTTGTGGGTTTTCTGGGCTTTGAGGCCATGTTCTATTAGAATTTTCTCCTGACATTTCGCCTGCATCTGTGGCTGGCATCTTCAGAGGAATTGGTGGCATGGAAGTGAGACAGAGTATATATACCTGTGTAGTCCTTGGGTGGGAGGAAGCAATTTGCATGTGTTACAGTTGGCCTGTGTGATGGCCTATTGTTAAATGGGATACCCCTCAGGGTTGTGTTGTTAGTCAGGGGATATACATAACAGTGTGTTAAGTACATTAGCCATCTATTGCATTGTTTCTTGTAGAAGGACCTCCAGAGTCTGAGTGGTGTTCATTGGCATATTTTGAGTCTTGATTTTAGTGTTCTTCAGTAATGATAGCCAAATTTTGTCTACTTTCTGAGTTTCTTCTTTCTTGTTGAAATTGTCCATGTGTTTATGGATTTCAATGGCCTCTCTGTGTAGTCTGACATAGTAGTTGTCAGAACGGTCCTGAATTTCTGTGCTTTCAAAAAGCATTCTGTGTCCAGGTTACTTTATAACATGTTCTGCTACTGCTGATTTTTCTGGCTGGACCAGTCTGCAGTGTCTTTCATGTTGAGTTTGGATGTTGTGTTTTGTAGTCCTTATGTAGACCTGACCACAACTGGAAGGTATGAGATCAACTCCAGCAGAAGTTAGAAGATCCCTCTTGTCCTTTGCTGAACATAGCATTTGTCTTATTTGCATTATTTATAATACTATCAGTAGGAGACTGGTCAGTAGTGAATAACTTCACAACAGTCTTCTGATGCACTGTACTGGTTTGCATTTGCCTTACAATGTTTGCATATTGGCTTTTGTGATTAACTATTCAGAACTGCAGTTCTGGAATACATGGGAAGGTAAATATTTCAGCACCAATAAAGAGGCAGGCTTTCACAATCAACAACTCTTTTACATCTAGTAGAAGTCATCTCAGTTTTCTGTAGGGGCATAGATTTACACAAAGAAATGTTTATATATTTTACTCTCTAAAATAAAAAATAACAGCTGCCCTTAACATTTCAGGTTTAAGATTTTCAGCACTTCTCACAGCTTTGAACATCTACTATGTCAATACAGGATGCTTCACTTGCCAAGTTTCCTGTCGATTTATGGCAACCCCATGAATTTCATAGGGTTTTCTTAGACAAGGAATACTCAGAGGTGGTTTTGCTAGATACTTCCTCTGAAATATAGCTTACAGCACCTCATTTTTATTGGTAGTCTCTCATCTAAGTACTAACCAGATCTGATCCTGCTTGGCTTCCAAGATCAGACAGGATCTGGTGTCTTTAGTGCAGTACCTATTTTTATTTCATTTGTTCACATTCAAATGCCATGCAACACAGAAATACTAAAATGGAATAAAATATAGAAATTGTACCAATAAAAAGAATAATATGATCAATAAATAAATCAATATACAGTCAACCCTCCATATCCGCAGATTCTGTAACCATGGATTCAACTAACACCAGCTTGAAAATACTTTAAATAAACAAGTAAGTAAGTAAGCGAGTAAGTAAATCCAAAAAGCAAACTTCGATTTTGCCATTTGATATAAGTGGTACCATTTTACTATACCGTTGTACATAATGGAATTTTAGCATCTATGAATTTTGGTATCTCTGGGGGAGGCCACAGAACCACACCCTACCAGATACCAGGGCCCACTGTATATGAGAGAGAGGAGGTCATACCTCAGGGAATTAACCTGACTAATCTGTGGCTGCCCCTTATTCAGAGGCAAAGAAATAGGGAATCATATTGTCAGCAACTGATGGAAGTGGCCTGAAATTTACGGATGGAAGAAATTTACCACCAAACATGAAGATCCTGTGGTAGCTGCTATCCCTCCTTGATTTTGTCAAAATATTCCTCCTGGGTTCTGTCCAGTGGTTGGTTAAAATCAGCTGCAACTCCCTTCTTCTTTGAATAGAAATGCACTCAAAAGGGAAACATAGAAAAGTTAGTGAATGGTCTTATCATTATATGGATATGCAAAAGTCTGCAAATTTAATTCAACTCCAGAACATGGAACAGTGTATCTAGCTTCATTTCTCATAATGATCTGTCATTACCATGCAATAAAGAGTATTTCCTAGACATAAAGTGAAGTGGAATTAGGAACGTTATGTGCACCTGTTCTGATCACTTGAATAAAACTGGCATTAGTTGTAAGGATGTGAACACAAAGAAATATGCCATGTCAAATTGGCATATTTTAAACATAAGAGACTTTAAAAATTGATAGGCCACTGAAATATATATCTAAGGAAGATACAGGAAATGGGAAGGGACATGAGAGAATCTTTAAATAAAACTTTAAAGTTTTGATGGCTAACATCATTATCGAATGGTCAGAGAGCTCTACAGGAAGCCACAGAATAGATCTGGGTTGTATACCCTGAAGAAAGCTTTAGACAGAATCAGAGTTGGAAGGGACCATAGAGGTCATCAAAACAATCAAGTGAGGGAATACTGGAAGAAACCACAGAATGTAAGTGAAGTAGAATGTATTTATGAAATACATTGGGATATTGTTGTCGTTCTTTTGTAATTAGAAAGAAGATAATGTACCATCATCTTTCCTGTTTCAGAATCAATTTACAAGCATTGGAAAGAGATGTCTGTGGAAATGAAGCCGTGACTTAAAGGCCCTACTTCCTTCAGCTTCTTGAAGTCATTTCAGTAGTTCAAATCTGGAATGATTCTTGCTCTAGAAAAGCCATTAATGGATGGAAGAACAGGCATGGCAGAATATATGCCAGAACCATAGCTGTTTTACACATTCAGCTGATATAATTCAATTGAATCATTCCTAGAACCTAAGGGACAAATTATACAAGGTGAAAATTGCAGCAGAATGTCTACCTTTCCCATTTATCACACCTAACATCTACTAGACATTACCCATGTCCAGATCCATCATGGTTTTCTGCCCCAGTCCACATTGTTGGTCAGTGTGAATGGTAAAGCCAAAAGTTATGCTACCTTAGAAAAAAGCTGTGTACCTAATCTGCTTGTGAATGAGAGACACTACTTATTCTAATTGTCAAAGTCCCACCTTAGCACTGGCTGTCGTAAAGAGCATAGTATGACAACGCATGCTTGCATCTCTTTTCACCTCTTCTGTAGGGGAAAGACAAGAAATCTGAATCCAATGTGGAGAAGGCAATATGTGAGTGGCCTTATGTGGTTCACCCCTTATTGCTGTTTAGTCCTTCCAATCCTCCCTACTACTTCTGCAACTGGCACTATGTTAACAAAGTTTGGTGCAGTATCAGCAGCTGGAAAAGTCATATTGTTAAGAGATATGCCGAGGTATATGTCTCTTGTTTAGCAGGGGTTGTTTTAATTTTGCATTTTTTAAAGGTCAAGATGTGTGGAGAGGGCTCACTTTCTTTTGGAAAGGGTTCATAGAACCATAGAGTTGGAAGAGACCACAGAGGCCATCTAGTCCAACCCCCTGCCATGCAGAAATACATGTCTACCACACTCATAGTGTGATGGAGTCTCTTTCTTTGGAGCTTTTTAAACAGGCTGGATGGCCATCTGTCAAGAGTGCTTTGATGAACTTGTAGAAAAAAAACATATAGGGGAAAAGAAATTATTTTCTGTAGGTTCAGATTCACAGACATGCAATCTTATTCTAAAATAAGGTGTGTACACATAGAAAAGGGTGACCTTTTCAGCCATCCACCACCAGGGCACCAGACAGCTAGTGTGTCCCTTATTGCATGGACAATGAATTCAGTTTTCGTTCGTGGCCACTATTGTCACAGCTGCTCCAGGGTGTGAGAGAGTTCTCTGGCTATTAAACTCTATTCAAAACCTGGAGAACAACCCAAAGTAGCTACAGGAGAAGCAGCCATTAAAAAGAGGAGATTCACAATTTCTGCAGTAATGGAACTACCAATTACCCCTGTAGTACACAACCAAATTTCCATAGTGTAGCAACAATTCTTAAAGCGGAGAGGTTGTTTTCTAGAGTATGCCACACTACCAAAATTCATTGGTGCAGCAGGAAAAATGAAGCATGAGTTTGGGTGTGTGAGGTGAGTACAGTGTGGATCTTTCACCTGCAGGAAGTTGACCCCTGTGTACTAGAGATGTAAATCCTTGATTATTTCCTTTCTGTCTATGAGGATGAATAATTATGACCATTTTCTCCCTGATGTGAATATTTTTCCACTGTATGTTCCCCATATTTGTATGTCCCAAAGTGTTGCAGAAGAATTATTCCACAGAGAAAAAACACATTAAGCATGGGGGGTTGCACTAGCCCCATTTTCTGTGCAGAAAACAGCTTTTTTTGCACAGGAAACAAGGCAAAGAAAGTCCATTTTCTGCACAGAAAATAGATTTTTTTCCTCTTACATGTTTTTTCCACATGTCTAAAGAATAATTATCCTACAAAATCTTTGATCTGTTTGAATATCAGGACAAAATTGTGCTAATTCTAATTGGACCATTATTTTACCTTATGGGTTTTCCCAATTTTTAGGAAACCAGTCTTTTGACTTGGCAATGAATCTTCTTTCCATCCATACATTGTACTAAGAAGAGAGCTGACAAACCCTAGAAATGATTATGTGCACCTTCTCCATTTTAAAAGCCTTTTAAAAATGGGATGAGTTTGCCCAAATGTTCTTCCAAGGAGAGATCATGAAAGCTTATTCCTGGAACCAATTGTTTCAACAAATGGTAATCTCCTCTATAAATATGAATAAACAGACCCACATTAGCATCACATGAAGTATAACTTACTGAAAATACTTTGTCAGAATGCCAGCGAGCATTCAGCAGTGGCAAGGAACCAAGACTAAGGCAACGAACAACTAAACCGTAGGCTGTTGGAGTCATTTTTCAACTGATGAGTTTAAAACAACCGATTCCATTTAAAAACAAGAAGTGAGCAAAAAGGTTTTGCAAAATCATCATTCTTGGAAGAACTGTTTAGGCTTGCATGTTCCTTAGTAGGCACATTATTCTGTAGTTGTAGATAACTACCCAAGATTTCAATGGAGTCTTCACAGGAGATGGTAATAGACTAATGTCTGCCTCTTCATCGCTGACAATGATCCCTGATTATGCTAACAACTGCTGGTCATTTTTAGTGGACCTGTTGTTAATTATATATTGGAAAATTAAATGCCTGTTTTTCAATTTGATTCACCTCTTCCCCTCTCAGAGTTACACGATGTTACTACCTTATATGAATCCATACATTTAAAAATTAAATATGTTTAAATGGCAGTAGCCATTTCCCCCTTTATATTAGATTGATGATGTGCCTTTTAATATTTGTTTACACTGGGAAAGATATCAGGCAAACAGAACACAGAATAGGTTTGTCTTGGGTGTACTGATTTCAGTTGCGTTGTCGTCTACATTTTTATTTATAACACACATAACTGTGATGCCCTGTCGATAGGACTAAGCATGTCAAATTGATGTGAGAGCTGTAGTTCAAATATAATAATGTTAAGAAAACAAAAATAAAAGAATTAGTGCTTAGATCTCCACAAACTGTTTTGTTATGTTGTTGCAGTATCTTCAGTAGGCATTCTGATGCACATCTGAAGATTACTGATAAGTTTCTTTTGTTTTTGTCTTCACAGGAATAATTGTAATTGGTCTGAGAAATACAGTACTTGTGAACTTTGCAGCTTCTTCTTTCTTCTAGATCTAGGAGATATTAGAGGTTTTAGACTAAGGCCATTTCCTCCCTCACTGTTATAGTGCTATTAATCCACTTTCAACATCCTGTGGAATTCTGGGGTTTGTAGTTTACTGAGGCCAAAAAGCTCTCTGGCTGAGAATTCTATAGACTCCTCCCTAAACTGCAAACCCCAGGATTCCACAGAATGTTGAAACTGGAATAATAGCACTATAACACTATAGGGTGGAAATGGCCTTAGATTCAGGTTTTCAGAAGTCTTAAATTAAGATTCAGATGGGTGAGTTGGGCTTGAAAGTTCCTCCTCTCACTTTCAGTCAGCTCCAGGTGACTCCTTCATGAATCCTTCATGAATCCAGCACTGAGAAGTGAAGCAACGGACCTACCTCCTCCTTCCAGATAACATTTTGCCATCTCTAAAGTATTACACTTGGTACTATTACTATCACACATCCAATATTAATGAGACATGGTCTCATGGTTTCATAAAATGGAGCAGAGATGGCGCTTCTTCAGGGTTCCATTTAAATTTCTCCACTTTAAAGTAAATACCATTCAACCCTGTCTTAGCAACCTTTCTGGGAAAGAAGATGACTGTAAGAATGCAACCCGTACAGCTGTTCAGTAGGCTGGAAGGAGCCAGATTGTCCAGGGAAACTGGCCATGTAGGCATGAGCTTTCTCATGTGCCATGCATGGCATTCTTCAATGGTGCAATGAGGGGATTTGGGGAGACAGGTGTCTTCCAAAGGCTGCATGCAACTCACAAGATGCAAGTTGCTGATCTCCAATTGACTAGAAATGCTAAATGAAACAAATATAATAGGCAGAGGTATAATAATTAGTGTTGAAAACTGGCACATTTATCCCTTTTATTCTAATATTTGTTCAAGTGTATCCTATCTGCCCACTTCCAAAATGTGAAAACCACTGGTGTACTTTATGCAGGCCTGTTAAAGAAGTACTCTTTCATAGTTTTTCGAAGCTCTAAACTTCAAATGTTAGGAAGTTTTTCCCTGCCTCATTAAAGCCATTGGAACCAACTGCTGGCAAAAGCATCTCCCACATGCTTACTTTCATTCTGAAGCTAGAATGCTACCAGTACTCCACCATTTTCCAAGGGATTACTTGTTGCAGAAGAAATCTAATGAAATGTATACACAGTGTGTATTTTGCCAAAAGAGGTTCTGAAAGGAAGAATCTTTTGGTTTGGTTTGTTTTGGTTTCTGTTGAGCTCAACTGATTCTGAAGGAAAGTAGAAATTTTTTAAAAAGAAAAGAAACAATGGACATGCAGATTTGTCAAGTCTGTCTTCATGGACTTCGTCCTTTTCCCACCTGCAGTTCTGTATCATTCTGGTTCCATCTGAATTTTTTTAAAAATAGAAAATCAACTCCTATGTTGCTGTGCACATTTTTCAAATAGACAGACATAAATGAATACATCAGTGGTTACAACCTCACTGACTAAAGTGTATACACACACACACACACATTTGAGAAATGGGCCACGTTTCTTGCATATTTTTGCAAATCAGCTCATATTTTTAAGTGCATACTTTTTCTTTTGCACAATGTATTGCTATCCTGGAAATATATGTAGTTCTAATAGGACATTTCCATTTCCATGGTCAGCCTCGGATTAGTTTGTGTAAATGTGTTAAAAAAAACCCTCTCCTTTATAGAAGGAATTTCTCCCATAGCCACAAAAGTTGATAAAAATACTAGCTATAGCACTTAGATGATGAAAAAGCTGTACTCAGCATTCATCTAGCAGCAGCTTTGAGGCTAAAGAATGATAGGATGGTGGCTATGTGGCAGAAGAATCTACTAGAACTGATCAGAGAGAACTAAGTTCTTACTTATACAGATTAACTGCTTTCCTGGAGTCCCCCTCTTTTTAAAAAATATGTTGTTCAGAGATTTATCTCAGTTACCTGAATTGTTTCTATTGTTTCCTTCCCTTTGCCCCATTTCTTGTTAAATAAGTTCTTGTCAGATTAATTTTTTAAAAATTTTCTTCAGTATTTTCATTTAGTTTTCAAGACTTCATACCACTATTCTGGGTGAATAGATTTATTTTAATAAATATACACAAATTCTTATATTTATAATAAGTTTAGTTAGAACTTTGAGCATTGGACTATGACCCTGGAGACCAGGATTCGATTCCCTGCTCAGTTGTGGAAACCCTCTGGTGACTTTGGGTGCGTCAAGCATTGTCATCCCTAGAAAACCCCATGACAGTTTCTCAGAAGTCAAAAACAACTTGAAGGCATACAACAACAGCAATTAAATCTTCCATGTTGCACAATCCTGTGATCCTGGTATCCACAATTGTAAACAAACAATACAATTTAATTCTGTATAGGCTATCAATAGTGTTTCTATCAGCAATAGCTTGATTTTTTTAAAAAGTAACCCATTTACCTAAAATGCAGATGTTCTTTTTTTCCTGACCTGTTAATCGAAAACCTTGAAGGAATCAACAAAGCAAATGTTACACTAGTTTGTCACGTTGTTCCTCCAAGGAATGAATGTACTTTGATGGGCAAATGACCCTAATGAAAGTATAATCCACACAGATTACAGATATGTTGAATGTTATATGTGAGAGACACTGTGCACAGATTTTAAGTGTGTTTAATGGAACATAAGAGCCTCTTGTTCTCAGAGTCTCTTCTTCACCACTGTGTCATGGTGAAGAAAAACCAGGGAACAATTGAGGCATGTGCAGAATGAACAGAAATTATACAAGATATTTAATGCATGGATATTTGATGTATAACTTGTTCCTAAGTAGTTCTTTAAGTCCAGCTTGCCCAGTAAAGTTAACTGGTGCTCTCACAGGGAGCAAGAGATGCTGCAAACTTTAGCCATTTCTGCATGACAGGGCTGTCCCACTGCAGGGACAGGATGGCAGCAGTCCGTTGGTCGTGATTCCACACAACTTCATTGCTGGCCTGCTGCCATCCGGTCCCCATGCATTGTGCTCCCAGGGTGTTCACTAAATGGATAAAATCCACTTAGCAGCTGTGATTGCATGATGCTCCTGTATCTACCTGTGCTATGGAACGGCAGGAAGCACAATGGCAACGCTTCCTTCCCCAGAGCAGCCTAGGAAATGGAAGGAAGAGGTGGGGCCATCATGCTCCCTTCCACAGGGAGCCAGTCTCATGCACAGGGAAGTGTTCCTGTCACGCTCCATTCCCTACTGCAGTGGTTCTCAACCTGTGAGTCCCCAGATGTTTTTGGACTTCAGCTCCCAGAAGCCCTGAGCATTGACCATAGTGGCTGGGGCTTCTGGGAGCTGAAGTCCACAAACATCTGGGGACCCACAGGTTGAGAACCACTGCCCTACTGGAACTATAGCAGGATAATTTGTAAGAGTCCTCATCGTGTGGAAGTGACCTTTGTCTCTTAACCCACCCCTTTCAAAATCAATAGGATCTTTATATCACATAGATCCAGCTTGCCCAGTGTAGTTCTGCTGTCAGCATTCTGGCAGAGGTGAAGGGTAGAAGGAACCACAACTGAGACAAGAGTGTGATGATTTTAAGGGCTGATGCTAGATCACTGAGCAAGGAAAAGGCTATGCTGTGATCCTTTGAAAATTTACACAGAAATAATTCTTTCTCAACACAGTGGAACATAGCTATTCATTTCCACACATGTACTTCAATGTGTGTGTGTGGGGAGGGGGTTGGTAGCAGCTGTGGTGGGGTTGATGGCAATTTTCTTCCCACAGAAAGAGAAAATGACTACCCCTCTGCAGTACTCTTCTTGATTTGAATATCCTGAAGTGCTGCAGATTAATTATTCGATATGAAGAATGACGTGGGTGTTTGGGAAGACAAAAATGTTTTCTTGTACAGTTTTGTGTGTGGAAAACAGCATTTTTATATTGCATGTGTTTTTTGATGCAGAACAATTCCTCCATAAAACATCAAATGTCAGGAGAAAATTACACAAAATTCGTCATTGGTTTGCATTATACAGTTAACAGTGGGCCTTGGGTTCAGTGTGAGCTGTCAGATATAAAACTTTTGTGTTACAGCTTGTTAACAGCAACAGTTGTGTTCTTGAACAACCTATCTTCCAGGACCTCTTGCATCCAACCCCCAATAATTTTATTTCAAATGTCCCACCCCCTGTAAAATGAGAGGTGCAAATGAGGGCTGCTCAGAGCAAACCCTTCTAATAATTGTTTCAATGTTACTTTAAAATCTTCAGAGATTTCAAGACCCTCCTTTCCTAAAGTGTTTCTCATCTGCTTTCCAATTTTCCAGGAGAAGCTTTTAATACTTCAAAATTGATATTGAACCACAGGGGTCTGTAAGGTTTTGAAAACCCTTGCATATGCATTTTGTAACAATCAATCAATTAGATTAATAAAGAATTTTAATTTAGATATATGGCCTCCTGTGAGATATGGGCTCCAGAAAACAACATAGATTTTTTTTTTTAAAGAACAGGGGTATTGACAAAAGCAGTATTTAAAAGATCCAGCAAAAGAAAATGAGCTGATAGAATGCAAGTCATGCTCCTAACAATTGCATAAACAATGCAGTTACATTCTCCTTAAAAGTAAACTAAATAACATAAAGACAGTAGATCCTGTTTGATCTTGGAAGCTAAGCAGAGTCAGCCCTGGTTAGTACTTGGATGGGAGACCACCAGTGACTATCAGGTGCTGTAGTCTATATTTCAGGGAAAAGACCTGGCAAAAGCTCCCTCATCTACGACAACCCTATGAAATTCATGGGCTCACAATAAGTCTACAAGGAATGTACTGAGCAACCATTTAAACCAGTAGGTGAGGTGTATCTAAATAGTTTTCGTAGTAATTAGGTTTTTAAAAAATCTCATTTTGTTTTTGTTTTGCTGTATACAATTTGCAACTTTAAATGTTTCATATCATTAACTAGCTGTCCCTATCATTAGCTGCATATATGTCCTTATCATGAACTGGCTTCATTCTTTAGAACCCAGGAATCTGTAGTATGGTGATGAACTTAGAAAGTATTTATGGGCTCTGAAAAGAGAAGGATTGATAATTAAATGAATTTAGTTCTGTAATGTAGATATTCAATGTTTGGAATTGTCTAGCAGAGTAAAGTTGAAGAGAATTCTAACTTCTCAAAACTACAAATCCCAAGGTTCTTTAGGATGGAGCCATGTTAATTAAATTTGAATGAAAGTGATAAAATTGTGTTATTCACCTTTGGGATCCATGAAGGAATAGAACTTTCAGCCATCGTGTGATCTATTTTGTGTTATAAAGGTTGCTTTCTAATTTTAAGTGACTGTTCAGACCAGGCTCCTTCTAACTGGTTAAAATGGTTGGGAGTAGGAGTGAAAAGGGTAGAACTGGGAAATAAGTTGCAAAGTAGGGGTACAAGAGAAGAGAAAAATTTTCAGAGAGCCAAAACTGTAGTTGCTGGCTCTTCTGGAGAAAAAAACTGGAAAAGCCATGATAGAGCAATGCAGGAGAAGCTAAGAGGAGAAGCTGCCTTTAGAAAACTGCAAGCTGCCTTACTGATAAGTACTATTTGGGTGTAGGAGACCTTTCCAGTTGGTCCCACGGGATGAATGCAACTGTTTTTATGGTTCTACACTGTTATAGTACTATTATTCCACTTTCAATATCCTGTGGCATTCTGGGGTTTGTAGTTTCCTGAGGCCAAAGAACTCTCTGGATAAGAATTCTAAAGGCTCCTCCCTAAACAGCAAACCCCAGGATTCCATAGAATGTTGAAAGTGGAACAATAGCACTATAACAATGTAGTGTGGAAATGGCCTGAGTTTCACACACATGTTTCTCTTATTGCCAACGGTTTGATACTGTTATAGAGTCTGTTCATTTTTGGAGTAGGTCAAAATAAATTACAGAAAAAGTGTTTAAAAATGTGAAATGGCTTTCATCTTGTGGCACGAAGATGATACTACAGAGAACATTTACAGGATGTGGCCCAGCAAAGTCCAAATATCACTAGAATATTGATACTGCAATGATACGACTTTTGACAGCCTTAAAAATAATAACAGAGGAAAAATTCCAGATTTAATAATGATTGTGAATTTTGGCAAGCATGTTTTGTTTTATTTTGGGTTTTTTTGCAAGCCAGTTCTGGATTTGTAGAACTACAGAGAAATATCTCAAATACTTCTAATGATTAAGCTCATTACCAGTAAACTCTGTAACTTTACTATCAGAATCCGGAGAAGCATTTGATAAATCTTTCTTCCTACCCATGGTTCACTGTTCTTATCATTAAATATCTTTCATATCTTATAAAAGTAACCTATTGGCTCTAATGTCAGAGGTTTTTTTAATATGTTCTTAAAAAGTAGGAATAATGGAGTGGTTATAGTAGTTGTATTCACCTATACCCAACTAAAATGCCTTGTTTCCTGACCCCCCCCCCCAAAAAAAAAGGATACAGAATAAAGACAGGCAGGCACTTTTTCTACCATTTGTTATTTAATTGCTTGGGGATTTTTATTTTATTTTTTTTGCTTTTTCCATACAGAAATATTAATATGGTGTGAATCTGTGTTTTCCAAGACAGATCTATGAGGAAGGTACCTTCTACCCTCTTGGATCTTTGCTTTTAAAAATTCCACAGTTTTTAGACAGTCATTGCCTAAAAACTTATGTTTTCAGAAGGAGAAATATTGGAAGTATCTTTTACTAACCAAAGGAATGCAACAACTTTTGAAATAAGAGTTCTGCTTTCCAGGTCACAAAGTATGAGGATAATCACATGCTAAGACAAACAGATGTCTTTTGCCACTTGAGGGAGCCTGTATGTTAAATATGTGCTAAACGATGCTCTTTCACGAAAATTAAGGAACCATACAGAAGAAGGCATAAAAAACGAGTGGGCTCCAATAGATAATTACCTCCAACTCAAAATATAATTAATATACAAAGAGCATTTGAGAATGAGTAGTTGGGTAAAAATACATTATTATATTCCAAAGAGTTTTAAGAAAATATGTACTAAAGTGTTAAGGTCACGTAATAGAATATCCAGTACATAAGGACCTGGATCAAAGGTTATTAAAAGACAACTGTTGTAGTATGTAAACAACTGGTAACATTTATGTTAATACTAAGATTCTAAGTAGAAGTGTAGGAGTATGAGAAAATACAGTAAACTTTCATGTATGTAGATAAAAATATGATGGAGAAACTGTTTTTAAATATTTGTTTTGCATTAAAATAATATACAAAAAGGATCATTAAAAATGTGCTAAACAAATTGTCTGCTTTGACCCACATTTCCAATAAGAGATTACCCTGTTTTATATGACATCATAGCCTAGGTAGTGTGCTGGTGGGTATCTAGAGTATGTTCCTAGAATTGCACAGCTGCAAGAGGCCTCATGGGCCATCTGGTCCAACCCCTTGCTCTGTGCTGGATCTCCAGCTCAAGCATTTCCAGCAGGTAGCTGTCCAGCCTCTTATTGAAGATGTCCAGTGAAGACCCCACCTCCTCTCTAGGCAATGGATTCAATTGCTCAACCACTCTTATTGTCCAAAAGTTCCTTCTAATGTTCAAAGAATATCAACCCTCCTGTAACTTAAAACTGTTAGACCTCCTTCTACCCTTTGAGGCAGCAGAGAGCCAGCCTGTCCACTCCTCTCTCTGATGGCCCTTGAAGTATCTAAAAAGTGTTATCATTTCAAACTTCTCTTCACCAAGGTGAACCAGTTCCTTCAACATTTCTCATATGTTTTGTTCTCCATACCTCATATCATCCTTGATGCCTTTCTCTGAACCCATTCCAACTAGTCTATACCTTTTTTAAAATGAGGTGCACAGAACTGAATGAAGTACTCCAGAGGTGGCCTGATTAGTGCATAATATAGTGGGACTATTTCTTCTCTCAACTTGGAAATGATGTTTCTATTAATGTGCTTTGCTGTAGCGTCACACTGCTGGCTCATATTCAGCCTATGATATACAATAATCCCAAGGTGTTCTCTGCAAGTAGTACTGCTGAGTCATGTATCCTCCATCCTACAAGTCTATATTTTCTGGCCTATATATAGAATTTTGCATTTGTCTGTACTGAATTTCATTTTATTAATTTTTTGCCCAATCTTCTGGTATATCAAAGTCCTTTTGAATTCTGTTCCTATCTCTTAGTGTGTTAGCACAGCTACCCAAGTTACTCATTAGGCAAATAAAGGTTTTTTTCTTCTGTCTAATGAGTAAAAATTGAATGCGTAGAAAATGTGAACCAGCTACTTGAATAATTTAATGCTTCCTGTAAAGCTGGAGTGTTAATACATGAACAACCCACATATAATTGAATACGCCTTCTATAGAGATTGATTATATGTTTATTTGGGGACTACCACTTCAGTTTCATTTCTATTTTCCCTTTGTACTATACCCGTCCTGCCATCAAACTTTGACTTCCTTGCTTATTCTAGAAATTAGTGTCTAACATCGGTCAATGACAAATATGGGCTTGTTTTATTTTACATGGCCGTATAAACCAATCCACAGTTACTTCAGTGTGAGTCAGTGGTATGTGTCATTCTGTAAAAGTGAATGCTGCAATAGAAGAGCTATAAAACAAGTATAGCACCATATAACGCAACTAAGATATGTCAAAACTGTTTCTATCACTCTTTCAAACTCAGATTTCATTATACCTGAAAATGCAAAGACAATTATATTTTTTCCTCTAGTATTATGTGTTACATGGCCATTTGTTTCTATGTAAGAATCCAGCCCCTAATTATTATCGTATGAACTGCAGCTCCTTGAGTTAATTTTGTTGTACATAACAGAAGCAGCCAAGCTTCTTCTCTCAGGTAGCTGCACTAGAAAAATGTTATGCCAGTCTGGTGGTTCTATAGAACAGCATTTGTATAGGGCAGTCCTACAGTCCAGGGTAGCATTTGTATAGGTGGCACCATTAAGCCACCAAGAAAACCACCCAATCTACTTCTTGACCTCTTTCCCAGAGAATAATGGCAAAGAAGAGTTCTTGACTACCTTGCTTGGTAGCTAGAGTTCAGGGCTCAAGTACAAAATTCTGAATGGTTTATGAATAGGTGGTACCTTCATTTTGATGCTACACTACTTCTTACATTCTTAGGGATTAATTCCACTTAATATACATGGCATCCAACATGGTATTTTTACAATGTAAATCCATTGTGATTTTGGCAGGAGATGGAGAGCAGAGAAGCAGGAGTACAACACTTAACTCTTCCCATGCCCATTCTTCCTTCACTCCCAATATTCTCTAAAAGTGTCTTATCTCTGTAACATCTGAATAAAATGAAGTGGGTTTATGGATTATGTAGTTGATTAAACATGAAGGAATCTAGAACATAATTCACAAGATCTGAAGACTGTTCTTCCCCCATCCACACTCACTTCCACATTGAGAGCATTATTAGCACTCTTCCAAGACATTATTTCTGAATAAATTGTTTGGGTCATTCCATTATTTATTGAAAAATATGAACGCTAGCAGTACTTGTCATCAATTCCAATAGAATTTGATTGTGCTGTGACACCAACAAAGGTATTTAAGCTGGAAAAGGTCAATGTGCTTCTTCATAAATCATAACTGTACACCTCCTTTGTCTGTTTTTACATACTAAGTAATTAGATTAGAACTATTAAGGAAATAAGAGTATCACCAAAATAGTGTATTAAGTAGCTTCATGAGCAAAATATTAAGCTAAAAGCCAGCTTTGACCCTTTTGCTATTGCTCTCTACTTATCTCCTGGCAACACCTGATCATTAATTTTAATCCAAAATCATCATGAAATTAAACCTATAAAATAATTAATCAGAAAGAAAGGGATAAGTGATGGAACCAGGTACTTTGCTTAATCAGTAGATCAAGCTAACACGTTTTTTACAACTTGGTATTGCAGCGATGGATACAAACAACCCAGCGAGACTGACACTCGGTTATACAACCTTGATACACAAAGAGGTCCTATTAAAATTAATAAGGTAGTGTGTCCCCAAAACCGATAGGAATGACTCTTGCATTTTTGGCTTGGCTCCCTGATGTGCCAGATTGGCTTTTGAGCAATTCAGATTAAAAACTGCTAAAATACACCTGACTGTATTATCTTATTCAGCTGAGACAGCTAAATGTTCTTCAGAAATCAATTTAACTTGGTTGTCTTTTGGGCATTAGATCAAGTAGATGAAGATACACTTTAAAAAAAAAAAAACCTGCCACAACCCTATATTTAAAAAAAAAAAAAACTTGGGGTGATTTTACAAAATGGCAATTTACAGTATGTAACCAAGTGTTGCCATTGCACTGGAATAACAAATCACAAGACACCCTTAGGAAGGAAGGTAGAAGAGAAATGTTAAATTAATGAGCCCATAAAACTGCTGCAAATGAAACGTGTAAATACATTGATCTTTTTTTTTTAAGACCTAATGGTTTCCTTATGATTTTTACATCACAGAAAAACCTGTTCTATTTGCACCAGCACAGCTTCTTAGTAAACACTGTTCTTTCTTATCTGCTCGATGCCTTCTCCCTAGGCTATGGCAGATTTTTCATTTAGCTAAAAGCTCGGTAAGAGGTCTATGAGAATGATAATCCTACTACAGGCCGCAGCTGGCACTTTCATGGGGTGGATGATTAGTAGAACGTTTTCTATTCGACCTGGAGAAATTCTCTCTGTGGGAAGTTAACATCCGCTTACTGTCTTCACCAGAACACACTCATCAGTTCCCCATCTGACACCCAGGAACAGAAGCAGCAGCTTGAATAATGGATAGGATATGAGAGTATCTAGTATGTGTGTGTGCATGTGTGTGTTAATAGTATCTGGGGTGAGTTACAAGCCAATTCTTTGGCTTTATCTCTAGTTTTTAACTGCTTGCCCTTATGTTATTGAATTTATTTAGCTCTTCACATGCCAAGTCACAAGGAAAAAAAAAATCTAAGCCGTTTAATTTGGAAACCTGCAACATTTTAGGGACCTCACCCCACCCCATACACACCCCACTTTCATATGGCAGTAGAAGGTTAATTAACTAAAACAGAGCCACCTGAACTGTTGGCATGAGCAGCTAACACGACTTCCCCACTTGAAAGCAACTGCCAGCTCTGAAGTAGTTAAAATTTATATGCCAACTACATATAAATCCAGGAGAGCATTATGCAGGATTTTATAGCTAGGGGATTTTGTATAAGCTTAAAGGAAAATGTTTAAATCACCTAATTTAGCCTTAAATCTTTTTTTTTTTTTAAGTTTAGTTCTATTTGATCCCTACACTGTGGACTGTTCTATGACCTGATGCTTATATTGCATAATAAAGCTGTGGAGGGAAGTGCACTTGTCATTGTGTAAAGCTGCTTAAAGAAGTTTTCTCATCCCCTGTATTGAGAGACATCACCCCCATGTCAGACTACTTGACCCAGAAGCATTGACTACCCAAAGCGACTCAATGGGAATATGAAACCCACTATCATTTGAGCACAGTGTAAAACCTAATGACTTCAGCATATGCACACCGAGTAATATCGAATCTTACTTTGTACACTTCACCTTCATTTTATAATCCAAGCCTTTGTATGCAGTAATGAGGTATGTGCTATAAGGAAGATTCTTTAATAGGATTTAATGCACCTGTGAGCAAAGGCATTTTAGCTTTTTATCCCCAGAAGCACTGTAACCAAAAGCCTTTAATACTGATGTGATGGAATATAAATGCAGAAATATTATAATAAACCCCAAACTTTTTTTCCCTTTCAAAAAGTTTACAGTCTTTCTGTGACAGAATTTGACTGCCAGGCACAATGATGCCATGATAGAAGCAGAGAGAATGGAAATGTTGCTAGAGAGACCTACCAAACCTTGTAAACACTTGCGATTTTTAAGCTGAAGTCTGAAGTTTGCCAAACTACCTCACACTTGGCTCTGGAAAGATCTTGGAGGTGTTTATTGTAGTCAGGTTCTTTTCTTTTCAACAAATGGCAGTGAGGTGTTCAGATTGTGTAGATGAAACAACTCTTCTTTTTGGTTTCTAAGGACATGTCTTTTGTATGATGGCAGTTAAAACATCAGAAGAAATTGATCCAAATTCTTATAACGAATAGAACGGCAATGGCATCATTGTAAAGATTTGGTGTTGAGCCAAGTAGAGCATTGACTCCATAGGTCATGCCTTTTCTTTGGCATCTTTTCTGAGTCTGGCCAATCTGTGTGCCTCGGTGTACGTTTTAGAATAAGAGGATATAATTTAGCCCAGATGCTTCTATACCCAAGACAAACAGTTAGAGTACGGAAAAACATTTCAGCCATGTCCTAGTACTCCTGATCTTAAGCATTAGGAATTTATTATCCCATCACAGTCCCATAATGCAATGTGGTGGATATGTATGCCCAGGCTGAATCCTACTGGTTCCCTCTGCTCCCAGATTTAAAAGCAGAAAAAAACATGGGCTTCCTGAGCTGAGTATGAGGCTCTCCACTTATTCTAAGGGGAAAAAATGGTACCTTGCTTTCCTCAAGACATTTCCTGACTCTGAGTATTCAGGACCATGCAGGAAGATGGCATCTGGAAATTCCATCATTCTCCTGAGTTGGCCTTGTCATCAGAATCAGTTATCCATAATGGAATGGCCCCTGTGCGACTACATTATTACTTTGCTCCCTATTTCCTAACCTCATGTTTGCATATTATATTTATATTGAATGCCAAGAAGCCTTGTTAAGAACTGATAAGTTATGATCCCAATGGGGCATATTCTGTATTTGCAAGGTGCAGGTTTTCTTTTATCTAATGTAACAATCTCAGAGCTGGCAAGATTTCATTTGAGGCAGGCCATTGCAACATGGCAAGACAGCCTTCTTGCGTGTTATTTTTCCTATGTGTTTTTTCCAGTGCTTTTTCCCCCTATGTGTTTTCCACAATTTTTCACAAAATATTCTTAAAAAAAAATCCCTTTGTGATGTTAAGCACAGTCATAGAAAGCAAGTACAAAAAGCAGACTGGTTGATCACAAAGGTGTAAACAACCAATCATGTGGTATTATTTTTAATAGGTCATGCAACAAGGCAACAATTACCACAGTTCTAAATTTTGTGTAAAAATCAGTCCTGAAAATATGCCAAACTTCTTCCAGCCTGACTGAAAGAAATCTCACTGACTCACAATAAGAAGAAGAGTTCTCATGTACTCTCATTTACTATGCCTGGATGAACCAGTTCAGGATGAACAGTCCTGCTTTTATGCATGTCCAAACTCAATTTCTGCTGCCCAGTGCTACAGTTGTCATGACAGGGTTCAACGCCTTTGAGGGCAGACCCAGCTTTTGGTTCAGCCATTCATTCCTGCATTTATAACATTGAGAAACATGAAGTTAATAGGAAATAATCTGAGGCCCTTTCTGCACGTGGGAAAGGAACTGCGAAAAAACGCTACTCACCGGACTTCTTCAGCATCCGGGAGAGTCCGTCGGGACGAGGAGCAGTGCAAGCTTGTCGCTCTGCACTGCTCTGGCGTCCAAAATGGCGGTTTCCAGTTGGCGGCTTCCACCAACTGAAGAAGCTCGCCAGCCTAAAGCCTGCCGCCGGCAGATCTGCAGGCATGCACTTGTGTGCACCTGCAAATCTGCACCAGAGTGCGGGGACGGAGTGACACGGAGTTGCGTGCTCCGTGCTTTTTAAAAACCTCTAAAAAGAGGTTTTTAAAAAGCACGCTGCGTGACCAGTTCCGGTCACTCTGAACCGGACTGAGGTGCGAAACTACAAAAAGTAGTCCACCCCAGTGCACCCTATGGTGCGGAAGACCTCCGTCAGAGGTTGCTTTGCACTGTTTTAATAGCCCTGTGTGGAAAGGGCCTGAGTTTAGAACAGGAATGGCTCTCTGTAGTTCCCTCTTGTGCTTTGGAGACCTGCCACAACAGAAAGGCATATTCTGGCACCATAGAGTCTTGGCAATGTGCAAGACAGAAGAGAAAAGAAGACCAGAAGAAGGATGAGATTTTTTCCCCCTCATTGATGCAGCCCCCTTTAATATTTGTTGGTGAGTGCAGCAGTCACTTCAAAAACAACAATGGAGCTCATGCAGCCTGTGAACTGCATGCTTTTCAACCCTAATTAAAATGATAGGTTAAAAGTAGGTGACAGGGCTGCTCATCCTGAGACTCACCTAGCTAAAGATATGTCACCAGGACTTAATCTCTCTCTCTCTGTGTGTGTGTGTGTGTGTGTGTGATCATAGGTTAATTCAATCACATCTCATTTTCACAGATTTGAGTGGAACAAATCTAGGCAATCAAGGTCCTGAGGAACCTCAGGCACCTTTCCTAGTGATTGGTGGTTTCTGAGTCACTTTGTTCAGAGCTCAGAGGCTTGTGAACAGAATAGGAGATCACTTTTGGGACCAATTTGGCTCATCGCTCAGAGTTCTGAAGTACTGGGATGTGGTGACCTGGGAAGGCCCAACACCACCATCTCATTTATATCCCACCATTCCTCCAATATTAAGACCCAGGGCAGCTTACAGCCATCAATGTGAAGCTGGGTAGGGGAAAATCTTATCTTCTCCCTAGGTAGAAGTAGAATTGCCCAATTGTTCCTACAGACTCTTGCTTGGATTAGATGTTACTTTTCTTCACCGTTCCCTCCTCTCTTTGCCGATGTTTGTTAGTAATAAATTGTGGCCCTAGTTAAAATGCATGACCTGTGCCATACTTCTGTTTTTGCCTCCTGCAAGATCATCACGACATTGCTAGGCATTTAGGTGGGATAAATAGTCTCCTCATGGTGGAATTAGTTTGCCTAGTAAGTCTCTCTGTTAATGGAAGAGGGCTATTTCAAGGGGTGCATACATAGCATTGGTAATGTACAGACTAATTCCTTTTGGTTGCTATGCCTCCTATTTTAGGATTGACTTTGGATACATTTGTACAAGGACAGGCCCTCCTGGTTTGTCGTATGTGCTAACTCAGTCTTTTTAATGAATAATAAAAGAGTGATTACATAGACCAAAGTTATGTCAGAAAGCATCTTTATAAGACTGGGATGCAGACCACTCTATTAACAGAAACATACGTCTATTCCTATAAACATATTCAGTTGATTTACTATAGCTTCCAACACTGTAGAAACATTATAAGGTCATTGCACTTGGCATCACAATCAGTGTGTTATTAATCTAGGGTGGGGACATCTGGTAAGCAGACATCCTTTATCTGTTATAAACTGGGTGTGGTGGAATTACAAAACCAGGGACCACCTTGTTTGTTTGATAGATAGTCCTGACAGCAACGTGTAAAGGCTTGTGTGCTTTTGCGCCACACTTCTGGAACATCTCAATTTCTCATTGTCTTTTCCTCCACCCTTAAAGATGACATGCTACCACAGCTAATTTTAATCTACTGTTGACCCTTTTGCTGAAGATGTGTACAACCTCTGTATTCTCCTCTGCTTTCTCCTCTGCTAAATTCTGGAAAACTTAAATGGTTCTTTTGGCCCAAAGATTACAGTTCTGCTCCACTGAAACTCTACTGTGGATCACAGAAACAAGAATAGCTTCAGAGATTCAAACAATTCAGTATGAATAAATTAATAGAAATCTCTTGCTGGATCAGAGATTGTGTTATGTATGCATACACGTATTTCTCTGTATCCATTTATGTCAGTGGCAGCAATGACAAAGCCCTGAGAGACTATTAAACCCCCAGGCATCCCAAGGACTCTGATATGGCAAGGGATAATTCTTGTTACATTCTTCACATATTGTCTGAGAGTTTTATGCCTGCAAGGTTAGCCAAATAATTCCCATGGAGAACTTTTGGCTTGACTAGAAACGGGCAGAGTGGCAACAAGGGTTCCTGCCAATAAGGTGAAATTTGAGGTAGAGTGTGAAAAATTTTAGAGGTTTTGTGAAAAGAAAGGATTTCTGTTGGTGGTAGAAATTTTTTGGGTTGTTGCTTACTCTGCTGATGGTGGCATTTTGGCAACTGTTAATTTCTGTTCTCAGAATGTCCTTGTAAAATATTGCTTTGTTCTGATGCTATTAGAAGTGAAAACAGTGACTGCTCACTTGCAGCCTTCATGGAGAACTCAGTCATTGTGGACTGAGCTGCTTGATAAATTAATCAGTACTTTAGAAAAGTTTAATTAATTAATCTTTTGCTGCCACTGAAGAAAATAATCCCTCCAATGACCTGTTTGAAAATATTCACTCCCCTCGGGGAAAAACATGAAAAAGCGGTCATTTTAATTACATCCACACTCCAAATATACAGGAGGATATAGATCAGCTATCTAACATATTCCTGTAAAACCCTATTGAACAACCATTGGAATATTGATGAAGCATTTTTCACTCCAAAAGGTAACACAGTAAACTCAAACAATCCTACATGAACGATAAAGGCATTTTTGTACTGGTCATCTGAACTCATTGGAATATGCTAGTATCATTTAGTTAAATCAAGATTTGTAATTTATTTTTCATTTTCAAATCTTTTTATTCAATTGATACAATAATAATATTGATTAATTATAACAATTGTAAAGTACAGAAAAAGGAACAAAAGAGCAAAACCTAAAAAATTCCCAAAAATACAGAGACATATAGTTATTTACAATCTTACTAGGTCATTAATTCTAAACCTTTCTTCTGTTGTTGCTCCTTATCTCCTATTGTCGCTTAATTTCTTTGTTGTTTACACAGTTGTTCAATTGCCCAATTATTTCTTCTTAAAATCCCTTCCCTTACTCTCTTTTCCTGTTTCCCTTGGTGATTCCATAGATAATATTGACCTTCTGTTTCCATCTTCTAGCGTAAACCATTCTAGCTGCTATAACCATATGGATTAACAACTTCCTTTGTGATCTTTTTTTTTAATTGTTGTATTCCATCAAATATATTTAGCAAATATATTTCAGGGCATATCGGAAAATTTATTTGTAGAATGTTTACTATATTCCTGTGGATTTGTTTCCAAAACTTTTTGGCCTCTATACAAGTCCACCAGAGGTGGTAGAAGGTAGAGTGTTCCCTTTTGATTACACTTCCAACAGTTATTTTTGTTAGTTCTGCTTATTCTTGCTATCTGGGATAGCAAGAATAAGCAAGATATCCCAGATAGCAAGATTTGTAATTTAATTTGCTCTTACCCACTTTTCCATTAGGTCATCCAGCCTTGGTAGAGGATATACATTAGTTTGTGTTACTATATTCAATTTTCTATAATCCACACAGAACTTAAGTGTGCAGTCAGGATTTTCCACCAATACTACTGGGGAGACCCATGGACTTTCAGATGGGACTATAATAGCTAGCCTTAACGTCTCTTCAGCCTCCCCTGCAACACTGTCAGAATATTTTCCTATTACTCTGTATGGTGACGTTGCAATAGGAACCACATCTCCACTTCTAATGCAATTTCTGGAATGTTAGAGAATGCACTTCTATATTTGGTTAATATGGTACACACTTAATCCCTCTGTTCTTTAGAAAGAGATTTATCAAGTTTAATTTCCTGTATATTCTCCCAATAAGCCAAGTAGGTTTCTTCCTCCCCACTGTCAGATATGGCATAACATATCAGATTTTCTCTCTGGTCATATTGTTTTAACATATTAGTATGTACCACTTTGCTACCAAGGCCACCTCTCAGATATATTATATAATTTACATGAATTAAGTGTGTTAAGATTTTAACTTGTACAGTCCAAGAAAATGGTAACTTGTTCTCTTTCACTGGTCTAAGAATCAATACATCATGTCCTGTCTGGCAGAATCTCTCCCTTGCCTTCTGATTGTACCAAGTCTTTTGCTTTTTCTGGGCTTTTTGAAGATTTTCACCAGTTAGGCTTAATGCAGACCTCAACGATGTTAGCAGATTGTCAATATAAGTGATGACAGCTTCAGGTTCTTGTCCAGACTCTTTCCCAGCTTTGTCTCAATAGGTCTAAAGGTCCTCTGACTCTTCTTCTATAAAGCAATTCTAAAGGATTGAGTATGAGGCATTCCTGGGGAATATCCCAATATGCATACAGTGATTGTAATTGGAATTTAACATCCCAATCATTGGGATTATTTGCCACATATGCTTTTATCATTCAGTTTAATGTGCCATTAAATCTTTCCACCAAACCATTAGTCTCTGGATGGAAAGGCGTGGATATAAGATGTTTAATTCTACACATTTCTGATAATGTTTCATCAATTTGGAAGTGAAGGGCATTTCTAAATCTGACACAATTTCACTGGGAAATTTCACTCTACAAAATATGTTAACTAAAGCATTTGCAATAGAAGTAGTCTCCATGTTACTTAATGCAACTGCCTTAGGATATCTTATGGAATATTCAACTAAAGTGAGAAGTACTTGTTCCTTCTTCATGTGGCTTTTGATAAGGCACCCACAAGGTCTATGCGTACATGTCTAAAAGGCTTACCAATCACAGTCATAGGGGATAACTCTGCTTTGGTCTTGTCTCTCCCAGAACCCATTTTTTTTTCGACAGGTGTCACAAGTTTTACAATATTGGCTTATTTGCTGACCTACTTTTGGCTAGTAAAAATTCTGGGTTACACATTATGACCCAATTCTGAAATGCCCTCCAAATAAATATGCATGTGCCATTTCCATCAGTTTTTCTCTATACTTTGTAGGCACAACTAGCTGTTGTTGTTTCTCCTCTTGCATGTTATGATGATGCCTTAGGGAATCGTGATATAATCTGTCCTGCACCACTATGTATCTGACTGGATTCTCTTTTGTCAGTTCAGGTGGATTTGAACTAGCCATTTCAAACAAAAGCTTTAAACTCTGATCTAGTTTTTGTTCTTTCACAAATTCAGATCAGGTTGGCTCATTAAACAGACACATCTGAATCTAATCCCCTTCCACATCTTGTACATCAGGCTCATTATGACTATCTGCTATAATAGAAGTTTCCCCACTAGGCTCCTTCTTAGGTATCATCAATGATTAAGCAAGGTGTTCCTTCTGTGTCTGGTGCTGGGCAGTCACACAGACATACTTTACATGTCTAGCAAGATCATTGCCTATTACACATAGGGCTGGAATGGCAGAGCACACAGTTACTTTCCACTCTACTTGCCAGCCTTTATACTGAAGGGATGCCAATGCGGTCAGCACATAAAATGCCTGCTCCCCTAAACCCTTCAAAAGAACCTTTTCTTGAGGTAAAAAAGATATGTTCTAGTTACCAGATATTAAAGATCTTAATTCAGTACTCTACCATATACCACCAAATTATATACCACTAAACTGTTACCCTAGGGACTGTTATAAAGCCACTTCAGCTTTAAACTGCAATTCTTTCAGCTTCCAAGCCATCCCCTTACTCTACCTTCAAGTATTTGCTTCAGGGAATTACTCTAGCTGACCGAAGCACAGACAAACTGTTCCTTAACTGAAACAAAGAATTAAAAATGAGATCTCTAAACCCCCACTAGATTTTCCAAGATCTCCACTAGATTTTAATATCCCAACACTGGATCTTTTATGTCCCACTGCTCTGGCACGAATTGTTGCAGGCCCTTACTTCGCCCAGATGATAAGGTGCCCTGCCTTTAGGACATAGCTCTACCTCCCTCTTATAACACTACCTTTGTGTGACAGGGATCAGGTTTTCAATGTTTATTTAGAAACACTTAATGATTTTATGGTAGTGTGTTTTCTGTGTTACTTTACATACTGTATACAACTCAAGCTGAATCAATGATTACAAGGCTAAACTAAGATTTTTTAAGAAAACAATAAGAATAAAGTAGAGTGTTAGAGTTTATATGCAGGACAAGGCTGATAAACTTCCTCAGTGCCCTTTTTATACAATATAACACTTAACTCCCTACTCAGAAACAGTTCAATCATATCTTTAGACTTTCATAAAAGGCACAATTATCATAATAGTTAGATTCCTACCAAAAGCTCAACCGCCAAACTAGGCCACACTCTCTGACCAGATTCTACTAGGGTTCAATTACTCTTCTGTCTTTCACTACCACTGAGAACCAAACCTTCCAAAGCAGTTACACTCCCTAACTGACTAAAGGACTCTACTCCCCAAACTCCTTGCCAGGCTCCCATTGGAGGAATAAAAATAGCCACAGGTTCTTGTCTTTATATAACATTTTCTCTCAGCCACAAGCCACTCCCACCCACAGCTGGACTGGGTTTTTCTCCAAAAATCTAGCCCCACACTATAGTTTGTGATTGGTCTCCAAGCTTACAAGTATAGGCTTCCTAATCAAGTATAAAGATTAGATTCACCAACGTGTAGTGATAAACCTCATGCCTGTAAAAAAAAGAAAAAGTAAAGTAAAGAGTACAATGTGTGTACTCGAAGAGCAAAATGGAGAGAATGTTAGAAAGAGGAAATAATGATTGAATGTATCTCGATTATTTACTCTGACTGGTTCCTAATTGATGAAGTAGAACAAAAAATTGGCACCTTAAATCTAATGTAAATATCTTAAATGAAAATAATAGAAATTAGATAAAAATGCATGTAGGGATAGGAAAACCTGTCAATTTTTGTCATTTTTGTTTTAAAAAATGTCCTTATTTGGCAGGGGGAAAGGTGAATTAACCAACAATAAACTGAAACAAATGTCTTCAACCTTTGCACATACCAAATGACAAAGATACATCTACTCCCAGCATTGAAACATCCGTGTTGTACCAACTTGCTCTGTTGATGTTAAAGCCGATGAGTTCTTAAAAAGGAAAGAAAAAAAGCAAGTATTAACCTTTCACCCTTTCCTACTACACAGTTACATCATTGTGATCGTACTTTAAATACCATGGTTGTCTCCTGGAGATTGTGATTTGGTAAGGGACCAGAGCTCTCTGGCTGAGAATTCTGAACTCTCCTCCCCAAACTCCAGCTCTAGGGATTCCATAATATGGAGCCAGGGAAGTTAAAGTAGAATGACAGAGCTATGACTATGTAGTGCAGTGGTTCTCAACCTGTGGGTCCCCAGATGTTTTTGGACTTCAGCTCCCAGAAGCCCTGAGCATTGACATAGTGGCTGGGGCTTCTGGGAGTTGAAGTCCACAAACATCTGGGGACCCACAGGTTGAGAACCACTGATGTAGTGTGAAAAGAATCCTTAATTCCTTTCTAACATTATTTATTACACAGAGATTCAAACCTAGACTTTTAAAGCATCAGAATCCTGGGCCTGAATGGATAGATCTGCCATTTTGGTTTCTGCCACATTCATGTTAAGTGTGTGTATGTTTTCAATCTCATGGCTTTTCCATCTTAAGTGTGAAGAAATTTATTACTACAGTTCCTAAGAGTAGACTCATTAAAGCAATGGGCATTTGGTAAATCAATGTATAAGAGTAGACCAATGCATCTATTCTAATTGAGATTAACCATGAGTTTTAGCCCTGCATTTTGAGTCTGCCTTCCAAGATTCAGGCACTCCTGTAGTGGACCAGGAACCCATTGCCAGAGGTTCCAAGACAATCTGCCACTTCACCAAAACTTTTCCCAGAGCTCTGCCTTCCATTAGGATGAAGCCTCTATCATTTTGTACCATCTGCTTCAATAGAGATTATTGAGCTACAATAGAACTTCAACATTCCTAATTCTCTTCCAATTTTCTCTTCATATCCCTAGATGGACAGGGCACTACTTAAAGAAACCATGTCCTTGACTGAAGTGCATTACATAATAACAAAGGAGAGAGGCTTCCTCAGAGGGCAGCTCTCAATTTATGGAAAAACCTCCCTAAAGATGTGTGCTTGGCAGTTACAGTGAAATCCTTTCAGCACCAGGTTAAGCCACTTTTACCTCCTCTGGGTTTTAAAGTTGTGTAATGCCTGAGCCTGAGCTTTTATTATTTACATTTCTGTTTCACAACCCTAGAATCTATTGGATAAAGATTAGTATACTGTCATCGATAATAATAGTATTGTCTGTCTCCACCGTAGCTCTGACATGATGTTGCCTGGACACTTAAAACCTGTCAAGTGTACTAAGATGATCCAGAGGGTGAGCATCATATTTTGTTTTTTAAAACAGATTTAATTTATTTCAATTAATTTCTTCATGTTTGTAGCCTAGAGTAATGCATCGCATGACTAGGTCATATTGAATCACTGGGCCACTCAATGACTGACTTTAGGCTCCCCAGAAGTAAGTGCAGGAAACTTTGAGGTTTGGTCTAAATGCTTGCAGCTGGTTTCAATTAGCGAAGCAGAGGATGAGACTATTTAAACTCTTGATCTTTTACTTTCTGGAATAACACAGGTTGTGTTTTGGTACAACCCAGCTGTCTGGTGGCTCTTGCCTATTTTTGATGCTAAGCATGTGTGTACATGTCAAAGGAAAGAATTAGAATTTCTGCTGTCTGATAGGCAGGCAGAAGAGAAAGAAAGGATGGATGAATAGCAGGGTGGAAAGAGAAGCGGGGGGATGTGGGAAAGAAAAAGGAGGGAAGATGCTTGCTGTATTGACCAGTTTTATTTTATTTTATTTGAATTCTAGCAGGTTGTACCCTGCACTGAACTGGATTCTTTACCTGAATTCCTACATTTCATTAAAAGAAGACTAAAGATGCATCTGCACTGCACAATTATATCAGTTTCATACTACTTTAATTATCATAGCTCTGTTGCAAGGAATCCTGAGATTGATGAGGTGATTGGAAGGACTAAGGCATGTTGAGAAATGTGGGCTTGAGGATTAAATCAGTCCAGGTCTACAGGGAACACAGAAGTCAGAGGTTTCTTGGAAGTTCAGCAGAAGGACTATAGGTTTCTACGTGAGAATTCAAAGTGCTATAAATTGGAACAGAACTACTACAGTTAAAGTGGTATGAAGTACAGGGACTGGTTTACCTATATAGCTGAGGTGTATCTCAATACTTTAACCACTGTAGACAACAATGCAAACTTTTATCTGCATCTGTTTCAATTTTTCAAAGCTGTTTTGAAACTCAGTTAGGGAAAATGCAAGAAAATAGAGGGTAGACACATAGATAGATAGGGCAGGAAAATATATAAATTGTGGAAGCCAAACTATGAGGCAGTCACTATTCTGCTTGGTAGTTCTTCAAGAAACAAACCTACTACTGCCTTTCAGCTGCTACCAACTCAACATGTACTGGGGAAGAGAAACACTGCTGAAGAAGAGATAGCATAATGGATTTAATTCCAAGTTGATGCTGGGTATGTTTGCTACTGTTAGTGTGTACCCTGAAGTGATTTCCAGCTTATGGTGACCCTAAGAACCTGGCAGGGGTTTTCTGGGGCTGAAAGTGTTTGATGTACCCTAGGCCACCCAGTGGGTTTCCATGGCCAAGTGAAGAACTGAACCCTGGTCTTCAGGGGTCATAGTTCAATGCTCAAACCACTACACCATGCTAGTTCTCATACATTTGCTAGTTTCATATTAACAAATGCAATTCCAACCACTGACTTTCTATGCTACACCAAGAACTTGGAGTATCTATCTATCATTTTATCTATATCTAGATAGATAGATTTGAAGGCACTTTGATTGAAAATATGTATTTTTTTCTCAACATTTATGTGATGGAACAAGGCAATACAGTAAATTGGTAAATACTCAAGAATTAAACTGCAGCTGATTCATTAGCACAAAAGATTTGTTACACTTATGTAAAAGGCCCTGCAAAGCTGAGGCAAGGTGTGTGTGCAATGGCATTCCTGACCTCTTCTTCCTACTATATTTCGTTATAGCAGCTATCTTCTGAGATTTTGTGGCACAGAGTACTAGCTAGGACAGCATGAAGAGTAGAAGGTGGAAAATAGCAGTTTTAACTCCTCCCTGTACGCTTCTCCACATGGACAACTGCTTTCCAATAGTGCACTGGGCTCTTTGCTTTCTGGCTACAGTACACATTAACAGTTATTATGAAATGACCTGTTTGCTTCACCCAATGACAAAAGTATCCCAAATCTATAAAGAACAGCAATGATCAACATTTTGACTTAGGTATTTAATTTTGTGTACAATAATCTATCAGTCTACTGTTTCAAATTTTAGAAGGTGGCTTGAATCTTCCACATCTAACATCATAGCTAGATATAGTTTTTAACAGGGTGCTTAAAATAAATACTCTTTTAAGTTAGTGGCTGCATTTCTGACTGGACACAGATAATTTGGGTTGAATAAGGGCTACTTTATTTAAGCTAGAATCTATTTAATTGTGTTGAACCCAGAAAAGATCAAGAATGGGGGCATCCTAGCATGAAATCCACTGAGGCCAGGCATTACTCCATGGTTTACTCCATAGCCTTCCCCAGGGAAAACCACTTGATCTCTCAGGGCAACCCAATAGCTAGGTCGGGGCCTATCTGGCCATCTACTGGAAGGCAGACCCAAGGAACCCCACTCCCAAGTCACAGATATTAAGTAAGGCAAAGCCCCCTAGCCCAACCCCAAGAGTAGTCTTCTTCCCCATCCCTTGGTTTCAGGCAGTTCTAGAGCCCTCCTCTTCACTAAAAGGATGCCAAGGTATTAACTGTAATTCTTATTTCTCTCACTGCTATCTGCCACAGACAAGGGACAAGAATCTGCTTAGTCCCTTTCCCTCAATAGGCTGACCAAAAGAGCTCCCACCCTTGTTGCAAGTCCCCCAGGAACATCCTATTACCCTCCTCAGATAAATACATGTCATCCACTCTGTAGAGCTTGGGACACTGAAAAACTAAATTGGAATGTGGGAGGAAGTGGCTCAGGCTCAGATTTCTGTGTTTACCCTTCTGCAGGCTGTATCAATGCACTGGGAATCACCCTCACCTACCAGAGCTGGCAAGGCAAAATGGATGGTCACATCAATATTATTCATGGCCATCTATTTTGTACAAACCAAAAAGGTGAAAAGCCTGAAGCATAAGGGTCTTACCCTTCACAAAACTCAGGTCATTCCTTCCCAAACTAATGACCAAAATGTGAGAAGGCAGCCCTCTGTGCTCCTCAAACAATAGAGGCAACAAAGGCCTCTTTTCCTAAGTCACTCCACTGTGGCCTGGTCACTCAGTCCATGGTGAGCACCAAAACTTTGGGCATGGTGCACTACCCAGTAAGCCATGCTGTGCCATGGATCAGAACCTGCTGCCTCTCCAGAGAAAACCTAGAACCTGTAAAATACAGCAACATTAGAAAACAGAACCATACAATTCATGAATTAAAAGTTGGACATATCTCTTGTTAGCATGGATTCTCCAATGCCCAATACACTGGGTTGCTTCTGCACACCAGACCCATGGCAAAAGCCATAGAAGCTGCCCCAATATGTAATGAATGGGTTTTAGATTTACCCCACTGAAAGCCCAACCAATGTAAGAGTTTAGAAGTGGCATTTAGTATTTAGTATTGGTAGTATTAGTATTGGTAGGGGTGAAAAATCAGCTTGACAAAATAAGGACCTGGCCTATGTCCCCTAACCTGTGTGTAACTCTGCAGATCATCAACAGGTCACAAGGCCTGATTGTGACAAACCCCCAACATTGCCTTCATAACCTACCCCCACTTTGATCAGTCAGATAAGAATTGTCAACATAGCTTGCTATCCAGAAAGATCAATATCCTTTAACCTGAGCAAAATGCAAGATCTTATAACCAATCAGAATGAAATGCGGTCCCTCAAAACCAGTAGATTGTATTAACTGTTTTTTTTTGTAAAAAACAAAATCAATGTCAAACCAATAAGCTCTTTTTATCTGTACATAGAATCCAACAAATATTTCAAGAGGAATAGATAATTATTAGTTTACTAGGCTATGTATGTCTGTAGAAAACAAGTTCAATGCAATGGTTAGGTTAACAGGACTGCTTTGTAAACACAAGTAAGTCAGTAGGGGAAGATAGAGATACTTTGTGCTAATGACTGTAGAAAATAAAACCTTAGATAAAATATAAGTTAACAAGAATTCTCTGTGGACATCCATAAGTCAATAGTGGGATGTGGGGCACAGATCATAATAACAACCTGCAGAAAATAAGACAATGGTTTGGTAAAATAGAGGCAAATAAGAATGTTCTGTAGCTACCAGCAGCTACCCTTCTGATAAAGGAAGAAGATTAAAAACTCTTACAAGATCTGCAGAAAACTAGAGGGTTCTCATGGTTGAAAATTCTTCCCCTCACAGGGGGTGTGGAACTCATGAACAAGAAAAGTTGTAGTGACTTTTCACTGCAAGTTTCCTGCCAAGATAGCTATAAAGGTGCTACTCCACATAAAGGAATTATCTGAGAATTTCTCTTGGTAAGACCTTATATCTATAATTTGAGTAAAAGGAGGAATGCATATTCAACACCCAGAAATTTTTCACAATAGCTTCAGCACCTTAAAATCAAACTCTGCTTCTTTATTTCTGAAAGGAAGGCTTAATAAGATTCTCTGGGACCTGGGGAGAAGGGAAGAGGCAATAAGAAATTTTACTTTATTCACTACGCAGTTCAGCCTCCATGCAGAATCTTGTCACTAGTGAAGAAGATGAGCTGACATTTCCATAACTACCACTGTTAGGAGGCGGCACACTTGCCCAGTCCCTGCCCAGCCAATATGGAACTCCCATTGCCTCGGCATAACCATGCCAAGGGGCCAACTGAGTTTGTCCCACCATAATGGGACATGGACACTATATGGGAAGTACAGTCCTCCCTCCACATTCACAGATTTGACCTTCATTAATGTGATTATTTGCATAGCATACACATGACTTCCCTCCTCGTCTCCTTCTCCCATTCACTTGCATCTTGCTGGGTATAGAGAAAGAAGGCAAGTGCTTGAACAAAAGGCAAGGAAATGGGGAGGGGAGGCACATGTAAGCCTTCCTTCTCCCCTTTGGAGCTCCACCACCCATTCCCTTTCCTCTTCCTGTAGCACTGAGAACTTGCACAGAGGAAAAAGGGAAGGGAATAGGGAAAGGAAGGCTCACGTGAGCCTTCTGTTACCCAGTTTTCTGGGGGTCCCACAAGGGACTCCAAACGTGCTCAACTATTTGTGGGGAAAATTAGCTCAGAGCACAAGTTGGCAAAGCGAGAGGCAGGGCAACGCAGTGGAATCTTTACACCCAACGTCTACGGGGTTCAGGCCAAGCCAAGAAGCACACCAAATATGAAATAATAACTGTGATTTTATTAAATACAAGCAGACAGTGTATGCAATATACTCACACAAGTAACTATAGAAAATAAAGGTGGTAGTGGTATAGAGGAATTTTGAGAGGGATTGTTGAATTGGGTGACACTACACCTGTCCGAAGCCCGGGGTAGATCACTGCAGAGGTCCGTAGGTGCGCAGTCTCGGAATGAGACTGAGAGGAAAGCTTGCCGGATAAAGCTGCAGCAAGGCTGGAGGGAAGTTCAGAGCGATCTGAGGAAGGTTCAGAATTGGGGATTTTTATAGGGAAAATGTGACCGTAGGCTAGTCTGTACTTGGGGAAGAACAATGAGGTTTGGGGGCGAGACAATGTCTCTGAAAGGTCAGAATTTAGCATGATTGACTTAGGTCTGAATTGACAATGGAATGGCCAGTATGCAGATGCAGAGTACTTGACAGTTAAGCGTCTCACTTGTCAAGTTGCCTGCTCAGGGCAGGGAGTTCTTTGTAGTAGTGTGTATCCTTAATGAGGTGTTTTTCTGAGAGGTCTCCTGAAGCAGCGATCTGGCTGAGTCTGGCCTGCCTGGGTGGAGAATGGAGTGTTCAGCAATCAATGGCCATGCCTAGTTCTGTGCTTGTCCGGGGGCCTCACAAACACGTGGCTGAGGGTGGCAATATGGGGCCGAATTATGATATCAAAATGATATCTAATACCTTCCAAAGTTGGGCTAGCAAATGGTGATAACACTTCTTTATCCCTTCTGGAGCCACCCTCCCATTCCCTTGCCTTTGGTGCTAGCATAGAGAACTTGCACCAAAGCAATAGGTAAGAGAATGGGGGGGACACACCTGTAAGCCTTCCTTCTCCCCCAAGAGCTCCCCTCCCCTCCCCTCCCCTCCCCTCCCCTCCCCTCCCCTCCCCTCCCCTCCCCTCCCCTTGCCTTTGGCCTGGTGTGAAAAAGGCAAGGGAATGGGGAGGGGGATTTCACAGGGAGGAGTTATTCATATTTTCTCCACTTTCACGAGGGTTCTGTGTTCCAAACTCTCTGGAAAGTGGAGAGGACATTGTATACCTCCCACAGGCTCACATATCCCTGCACTGCCCCTGGAAGTTGTCTGACATCCTGGCTTGCTTCAGACCCACCAAGGACATAATTAACTCGGCCCTAGGAAAGTGTCTGTATTTTGCTGCTCACCTGCCAAAAAGTAGACAAACAAAGACTCACAGGGTCTTTCCTCATCACCACCTGATGATGTCAAAGGAATCTCCTCACCATCACCCACTGCAGCCATGCTATCTTCTGACTGACTAAGCAAGCCAAAATTTGGTCAGTAAACTTAGCCCTGGCCAAACTGCTGGCAACCTTCTTAGGTGGCAAGGAGGAATGTTTAAGAGTACTAAGAGTCTTTTCCAATACCTCCAGCCTGAACAAAATTGCAGCAGGTACACCCCCCCTTACTCCTCTGAAGAGGATAATTCAGGAGGCAGGTCGTTGGTTGATGCCTCATAATGAGGCCTTAGGCCCCCACTGCTCTTCATAGGCACCATTTCTAATCTGGGACAGGAGTCCTTGTCGAAATATCAATCCATCTGTTAGACCCAGGGGCTACCCAACTTAACTGGGGTCCCTTTGGACCAAAAAAACCCAGTCAGCCTAACTGGGGCCTATCACGGTCTACAGGGTTTACAGCATAGTTGGAGCCTACCAAGCCACATCAGGACCCACCAGGGTCTGTCTGGCCTAATCAGGGTCTATTAAAACCTATGAGGCTGAATTGGGGCCTACCAGGGCACGTATAATGTAGCAGAGGCTTATCAGGGCCTACGGTGTTCAGTCTAGCCCTACCTGGCCTAACTGAGCCTACACGGCCTAATTGGCCTGATCAGCCCACCCAACCCTATTTGAAAATCTGAACCTACAAGACTCAGTCAGGCCCAGGTGGCTTAACTCTACTACCAGATTGCTTGTGACCTAACTGTTCTTTAAATGCCTCTAGGAGTCATTCCTGGCCCCCTCCTAGGCCATTTCCACCCTACACGGTTATAGTGCTATTATTCCACTTTCAACATGCTATGGAATTCTGGAGTTTGTAGTTTACTGAGGCCAAAGAGCTCTCTGGCTGAGAGTTCTAAATGCCCCTCCCTAAACTGCAAATCCCTGGATTCCATAGGATGTTGAAAGTGGAATGATAGCACTATAACAGCGTAGTGTGGAAATGGTCCTACTCCCCTTCACCCAAACTAAAATACAAACGAATTAAAACAAAACCAACTTAAAATACAATCAATGTAAAATACAAACTGATTTAAATACAACTGAATTAAAACAAAAGTACTTAAAATTCAACCGATTTTAAATAGAACAATTCAAAATAAATTAAATTAAAATTTTAAGTTAAAATTTAAACTTAAAACTAAAACTAACTTAAAACGAACATAAAATTCAACTGATTTAAAAGACAACCAAGATAAAACAAAACCAAATTGAAACAAAACCACGGTGGGCTAGAGGGCATGGCATGTGAGCCAAAAAATGCCACCTGTTCAAATCTGTGTCGCCAAATACAGCAAAGCACATCGAGTTTAGCCACCAAAAGAATATGTGAAAGGGGTAGGAGGTCTTTAAATATCCTCTGGCCCCCCCCCACCCACCCATGTACTTATTATCCAGGCACAATTGTGCCTGACATAAGAACACCTGACCCCTCTCTGTTGGAAACCAGCAAATAGTCCTTCTCCCACAGCGCCTAACACCGTGTGGGTGCAGGGCTGCATTAATGCCATGATCTGTTTAATTGTGTTTTAATATTACAACATGTTGTGTTTTTATTTGTAGCTGTTTTTAATATAATCTTGGAAGGTGCCTTAAGTTTCACTTTCAGAGAATGGGAAAACATTAAATACATAATACACTGTAATTATAAATAGATGTATAGATTGATACATGGATACGTACACTACAAGCAGACACACACATACACATGCAACAGCAGCACAGGTCTTTTTTTTTTCCCCTCTGGGAAGTGGAGCAGTTAATATTCAACATGAAATGTCTAATCTTTAAATACATTATAATCTAACTGCTTAGGATAATTTTTGCTTTAATACCTTAAGAGTCTGCAAAGCCTGAAGGATGGGATTATTAAAATGGAATTTTAATGTCAAAATTATCAGAGAAGAGAACACATTGCTAGTGTTCATAAAAAATGTATTCAATTTCTCTATGATTTGTTCAAATAAGAGATGAGAATATATTTGATTATACCTAGTAAGTAATTCTGAAAGTTGATCAGATGATTGTAGGTCATTTCTGCACAAGTGCTGTCAACGGCAAAGATTAGAATATTTAAGATGTGTCTGGATGTGGTACTGTATAAGCATACCTGTGTGGCAAACTGCTTTTCAAGCTTACAAGGAGAGATTGCCTCTAAGGAGGAAAGTCTTGGAGTTATAATCAGAAAAAAATGGAACTGGAAATGAACAGGCAACCACGGTTTGCTAGGTATTTTGCTTTAATCTCCTTTACTTTACTTTACTTTAGTAGGTATATGCAGACAGCTCTCTGTGATACAAAATAAGCTTTGTTGAGTTTCTAGTCCTCAAAAGGGACAAACACGGGAAAAGAAGGAATCAATTAAAAAAAACAGTTTAGGAATAGGAATATTGGGAATAGGAATATTTCATGGACTATCAAAATATTTACTTTGTCCCTTGGAATGGGAAACAACCCTATGTAAAATTCTGGAAAGATACAGCCAGATATACAATATTCCTAGATAACAGATAATCTACTTGGTGATATGCACTCAATATAACATCTATATAATTGCTGAAAAAATGTATTTGTAGAAATGAAACCAAAGTTTTTCAGTGGCCTGAAATTCTTGAGGATAACAAGATTGAAACATTTGGAAAATCATGTGCAGTAATTGCTTTCTCAGTAGTTTAACTAAAAGATTTTTCCTTTTTTAAAAAAGTCAGTCTATTTATTAAAGCTCTAATCAATCATTTATATACAAATTGCTACATAAGGTGATAAAAAAATGGTTGGAAGACAGATTTTAAGGTAATTGTTTGTACAGAAAATACACATTTTGCAGCAGTTCTGTAATTGTGTTTGTCAGTTTCTTAAAGAGGATTATCCCTGTAGCAGTACAAATGTCTTTTTCTGTGCATAGCAAATACCTACAACACTGAGTTCATACATAATCATTTAAGACTAATAATAGCACCTATAATAACCAGTTGTCTCCTTGTTTTTGGTTTTTGATGTCTGTAATTTTTATCAAACTTGTGAGAAGTAAATGGAGTTGTCGTATAGGCTAGATTACATAAAACACCATTAACATAACTTTCAGAATCATATGCATTTGCAATTTGAAAAAGTTCTTTTTATATAGTTTTTATATAGTCTTCTTTTTTCTCCCAACCACCATGGAACATAATTATCAAATGTAAATATTTATGAATTCCCAGGACGTTTGCTGGAAGAGAGGAATGTTTATACTTGCAGATTTGTGCTGAATTTTCTGGATCTATATAATACTATTTTATTTCATAATGTGTTTGGGGGGAACAAAAAAGTAAATAAATTATGCAATAATATACATTAGATTTTTCCTAAACTATCATCTGGTGGTACTTTTGAGCAAAAGATTAGCTCTGTAATTGTGTATACAGACTAATAGATAGACAGGACTGCATTTATAGGGAATTTTGCTTTCTGTTGCAATCTTCTACGTAACCACTGACATTGATCTTGGAAGATGGAAAGGGTCTATTATGCATGCTCACTCCACCCACCTACTGAAATGTCACCATCTCTAGTTTAAACTACCGCGGCTGTTGCAAAGCTCTCTGGAAGGAATATGAGACAATTTTTAAATACTGTTTTCTGTTGAATCTGGTCAGGGTATTATATTTAGCATGTCTGTGCTTGTGGAACATGATGTTTGTTTATAGAATGTTTAAACTGCTTCACATCAGAGATTTTAAATCACAGCACAATACATCAAAATAATAAAAGAAGAAAAAATTACAGTACAAATACATTAATAAAGACTGTGGCTGGTTGTTATCAATCAGGAAATGCTTCTCTAAAAAGATATATTTTCAGCAACGATAGAAAACAAAATAGCAGAGGCACATGCCTAATCTCACACCACATAGTTATAGCACTGTTTCCACTTTAACTGCCACGATTTCATCCTAAGGAATTCTGGGGTTTGTAGTTTAGGGAGGCACTAGAACTTTCTGACTAAGAATTCTAATTACTTTTAAGGTTGCAAGGTATCCCTGCCATGGTAATTGGTGAGAAAAGGAAGGGGTGGATACTCAGTAGCTGTATGTAAATTTGAATGTATATTCTTTGAAACTGGCTGGATGTATGTAATTATCACTAATTGTTACTATGTATCCCATACAAAGGTAATTCCACTAAGTGCTGCTACATTGTATCTAATAGATTGTCTGTTGCTGCATTACATATAATGGATAGGACAGAAATGTTAAGGCTGGAAAATGGAAGCAGGAAATGCTTGGTGCAAGAATATTGTGAGAAGTGGGAGGTATGAAGATAGTTGCAGAAGGCTTGGAAACAGGTCAACAATTTTTCAAAGACAGGCCACTCTGAGACAGGAACCAGCTTGTGAAACAAACAGGATGGATTTTAAACTTATGTGGAACTAGCATGAGTACCTCTTCAGATGGCTTACTTCAAAGTTAGTAAGTATAAAGTGCCAGTGCTATTGCACAATCCTATAGCTCTTCTTAGATTCAGGTGGCAAATATGTGCCCTCCCAGATGTTATTGGATGCTAGCTCCTAGCATTCCTCATTATTGGCTATGATAGCAACAACATCTGGAAGCCTATAAGATTCCCTATCCAGTCTTAGAAACAAGCGCCTTTGATTCCAGTATCACTTCCTGATAAGTCACCAAAGAGTTGCACCTTACATCAAAGGCATTGGATGCCCTCAACTTTCTCATTCTTGAACACTGTCTCCCAAAAGTTGGGTATTAGAGTGTGCTTATACATGATGTACCAATTTAGGAAGTAACACCAGGGCTTTTGAGTCATGGAATTCTGCAGTCTTGTCCACAGTGTCCTTTGTCATCTCTACCAGGTGATGAACACAGTACAGCCCAGGAGTCCTTGTGGCTACCTAAGACTATTTTTGTAGCCCTTGCCTCTTCCAGATTCCTGCAGACTCCTCTGTTTGTGTCTCTTGTAGACCTGCAGGAGGAATAATCCACTTTTTAAACAAGTTGCAGCCCCTTCTCACCCTATTTTAACATTTTTAAGTTTTTCAAATGACAAGTGGATTTCCAGCCCCTTCTATTTTTTTAAAATCATTTTTGTGCCCCTGGAGGATTCCAGGAGCAGAAAATTACCTCTCTCAAGCAATTGCAGTTGACCATTTCAGTCTTTACAAAGCCTCAGAAAATAGGCATTAGTGGGCAGGATTATATACAAGAGAGACCTCTTCAGGTATTTTGAGTCTTAAGTTGTTTAGGACTTCGAAGATAGCTGAAGTACCAGTTTTTTGATTGGATCAAAACATTAATAGGCAACTAATGCAGATGTCCTGCCCCTCAAAACATGGGAAAATATATTATCCTTTTGTTATTATGAATAAGATTTTCAACACAATGTATTCATCTGTTGGGACTTGGTTTTTACAGTCTTCAGAGGCTTTTTAAGCACACATAGGATGTGATGTTGGAAAGGTATGTTGCAAAATAGAAAATGTTTTCAGGTATCTGCTTCAGGAATGCAGTGTGGGATTGTGTCCAGCACAGCCCTCAGGTCACAAGATGACAAGTCCCTGCGATGATAGAATCTCCGGTTCTGTTTGCTTGGTTCAGATTCTTCCACCTTCTACAGTTTGTGGAGAAAGATAGTTTGCATCTGGAAGAAGGTGCACCAAATCAAGAAAAAAAGTGACATGGGAAACAATGGAGAAGTCTAATCTAGGCATACTTTCAACTTTTAGACATCTATGAAGATGATAGAAATGAAGGATCAAAAGCAGAAATGGCTGATAATAATAGCTCAGCAAATCAGTGTTAGACAAAATTTTGTGAAGTAAAATTAGTATTCAGGGATGCTTGTTTTTTCCTCCCCACTCTCTTTTTTTGCCTAGCTTTTTCCCCTGAAAATGAGACTCTCTGTGCCTGCCTGACACTTTGTAAGAGACAGACATTCAGAATACAAAGTTAGTTGCTTTGCTTTGCTGTAATGTGGATAATTTCTTCTGTTTTCAGCTTTAATCTTTGGGCCACTTCTCATAAACTAGTAAAAACTCAGATCTTAGAGTTCAGAAGGTTTTGGTTTCCATTTAAAACACAAATTTTCAAACTAGAGGAGTACATACAGTTAGTAAACTTGTCAGTTGTCTAAATAGGCTTTATCATTTAATGTATTCAAATATGATAATTTTATGAGCAGTATTTTATATGAAATTCATTTTATGTTCCTAAAACAGCAAATGGAGTTTAGCTATGTAAAAAGCGCTAGAAAGATAAGTGCTATATGTCCTACATTTCAAGATCTCCCCCCTACCCTGCTTCAGATGGTCACAGAAACAAATATGAACAAAACTGGCTATACTAGTTATAATCTTTGCAGTACTAATTCTGTATTAATTGAAGTTTTTAAATCATATTTAAGGGCACCTCCATATAAAGCATAATAGTAATCTAATCAGAAAAGACAGCAAATTTTCAAATGTTCAATAAAATAGTTTAACAGGGTTGGGCATTGCTTCTGAATGCAGACATGTAGTACACATAAAATGTACACTAAAAATACAATACAGGCCCTTTCCTCACGGGGGGAACGGGGCCGCGCACGCAGGGGCGGAGCTTACCTGTGAACGGGTTGCTCTGTCCCTCCGGAGAGCTCGGATCCGCCGTTCCAAATGCTGCCGAATTTTGGTGGCGCTCGGCGGCGCCCAAAATGGCGGCCGGAGGCTTCCGGCGGCACTCCACCAATTAGGACAGCATGCCAGCCGGAAGCCCGCCCCCGGGCAGATCTGCAGGGACATGCTACCGCATCTCTGCAGTTCTTCACCGGGGGCTGCTACGGGGCAGCACGGGTAAGTTTTATAAAAACAACTTTTGAAGGTGCTTTTTATAAAACTCACAGCGCCACCCCCGGGGCTGCGCTAGAGCAGTTTGAGGTCTAGAACCTCACTTTTTTTAACTGCTCTAGCGCACCTCCCGGTGAAGAAGACCTCCAAGAGAAGGTCGCTCTAGCGTGGGCAATATGCCCATGTGGAAATGGCCACAGGCACACAAGCTACAGGAACAGTTGATATAAACCTGGATTTCTGGAGAATCCTACAGGGTAGAGTCCTTAGAACAGGGACATTAAATAATATAGACAAGATCTACCCAAATTTAAACCCTTGGTCTGGAATCCTGTTTGGGTATGCATCATTGTGCATGTGGTTGTGCTTTTTCAGAAGTTGAGTTGGTGTGGTTCCTGGTGCACATAATCATTCTGGAAACTTGCACACAGTCTTCTTCCTCACTTTTGTCTTTGCAGGTGAGCAGCTAATTGACTATTGCAAAAAAGGTAAGCTCAAGGCCGTAGAGTCCCTTGGCAATCAGATGTGCAACTGTGGAAGTCAGAGTAACTTACACTGCTACATTGCACTAAACATTTACATTACACTAAACAGGCAACAACCAAGGGGCTTTATCATGAGAATTCTAACTTCTTCAGACCAGTCTGTATTTTATGTATTTTTAGTACGAATCTAACATTTTAGGATGCTAGACCAACCCTATTGTTCTTTCTTCAGCAGGCAAGAAACATTTTATTCTGACAGGATTTTTGCAATTGACTGCTTGTTGAGAAAAGGTAGAGATGCAATATTTTTAAAAAATATGTTCCTTGAGGGTCAGGAAACCCTGATGTGGAGAAACCTGAGGGAATCTTCATAGTTGGGACTTATTCTGTGCAAAATCTGCACTTTTTTTCAGAAAAAGAACATTTTCTGTACAAAATAAAAATGTTTCTTTGTGAATTTTGCACTCACTAAGTCCTGAACTCTGCACAGACTTCAAAAATATCCCTAATAAAATAACTTTTAACAGATTGCATCTGTTTTTTGTGTTTAAATTTCTTTTTAATTCAATTTGTATATCACAATTATATTACAATTTTGTTTTACAATTTGTTCAACTATGTTTTATCATTGATGATCTTTTGAATATTTTCACTTGTCCTTGATTGTACCTGTGTCTGTTTTTGTAAGAAAGTTCTGGAAGAAAGGTGAGACAGAAATTAAATATTCAAATAGATAAATAAGAATCTGGGAAACTCAAATGACATGTATATCCCCATAAACCAACAGGGATACATGTATTATTAATCTGGCCAGAAAAGTAATTTTGGCTTGCTCTGTTATAATGGTTTTTATACCTTGTTTACCATTTGGTACAACACATTGACCTTTGCCTGTGCTATACACATTCTCTCTCTTGATTTTCTCCTACGTAATGCTCTTGCCCTATATTTCTCACAATGGGACTCAACTTTGAGCTTAACATGTTCCACACAATGTGCAGCACCTTTATACTCTGCAGCCTTTGGGGATTTGCTCTAGTCTTGCAAAATGGCATTGCTGACCTCTTGGAATGGCCTTGGCTAGCACTTCTGACTTTGGTCTCTCACGCTGAATAGCACCTGAATGGGAACCATTTTCTTTCATTTCCCTTATTGATTCAGCCATTCATGAGTGTTTTGGCAGGCAGCAAAACTCCAAATAGCAATACACATTCACCTCCAGTTTGTTGGTTTGAGGCTCATTTCTCTTTTGAATGTCTTCAACATTGTTTCAGAAACACCCTTTGGGCAGACCTATTGCTCTTCTCTTTATTTCATATATTTCTTAGATAAAAATCAAGCACTTAAAAGTACTTTTGTAGTCCTCAATGCCTGTAAGTCTCTTTCTCACGCATTCCTTTATCCCTCCCCTCACTCTAATGCTTTATGATTATGGTATGTGTGTGCGTGCGTGTGTGTGCGCGTGTGCCCATGCATGCATGCACACCCACTTTTCAGATGATTATTTGATGTGCATTTCCATTCCTAGTTTAAGGTCTCTTTTATAACTGTCAACAGTTCTGCTTCAGGCCTGACTTGTGCCTCTTTGTGTCTAAAGAAAGAGGAGAATCTCAATTCCTTGCTCAAGAAAGTTTGGGATGGTTTCTCAAAAAAAGCTTTTGAAAATTAATTTGAAAATTAATCTCTGTCCCCTTCTAAAGTACAAAATATAGAATAAAAATATGCATAGCAAAAGTGCTATTTTCCCTTCCATTTTATATCTTTCTTATCGCCAATTTCCTCAATGACTTAGGTGTCTGGAACTGACAGCTGGAAGGACACAACCTTCACTGTGCAGGCCTCACAAAGGCCATTGTTTGTCCGTTGGATGGATTATCTGGCCTGTTTTGGTTTTTGTCAGAGGCTCATTTTCCAGCCTTAAGTATCTTCTCTCCAACTTCTACATCAATTTATGACTTTTAACCAAAAAGGTATTCTTGGACATTTGTTAATTTTTCTTAATAGTTAAAATGTGTATGCAATTGTATGTAATTTTGTTTTATACACTTTATTTTGCAAAAAAAAAATCCTAATTGTAAGACTTCACCTCACACTACAATATTTTCTGTGTGTACTTTCTCCCAAAAGACAAGCTTAAAAAAGAAAAAGAAAATCAAAGTGCAAACTGCAGTTCTGCAAACTCACAAAACAAGGTTGGCCAAATCTGTTTTGGCCCAGTTTTCCAATTCTTCCCTTCCAGAAGCCCTGACCATTGGCCATACTAGCTAGGGCATATGAGGGTTGAAGTTCAAAATAGCAAGTAGGGCCAAAAGTGAGATCTCTGTACACATCTTGGCCGCACATAATTGGGTAAAAGTCTGGACAGCATTCTACAGGTGTGTATATCCTTGGTATAAGTGATTTCCACTTTCCATATTGACCTGGAAAGTATGAACTTATGTTTTTGTCATGAAAATTCAACAAATTTTGCCTCACCTCAACTTACCAAATGGCAGCTTTCTTCCCACCGTGAAATAGCAATTGATAAGGTTAAAAAAAGACAATCTAAAGACAAGGAAGAACAAGCATACTCAAAAGCCATGGATTGTGGAATAGCAGTCATGAAAGCAATAGGGAATATGGAGGAGGAGGAGGAGGAAGGGTGGAAAGAAGGCTGATTGGAGGATGTGGTTTAATGGAACACAGAACAGGAAAAACAACATCTCATGATTTAAATGACAGTAGCTTGCCAATTTTTAATGGTCATGAAAAGTATCAGCTAAGATAGCACATAATCCAGTGCAAAGTTATTTAGAATCCACATCCATTTATTATAATTAGTCTGACTTCTGAATCAATATGCAAAGGATTGCACTATTATGTTTTCTTATAAGTAGCTGTTGTATATTCACTATAAAATAACCTTTCTTCAACAAATCTATAGACTAGAGTTCTGAGAGAAGTCACATCTGATAATTCAGATTTTTTTTGGCAAAAAACACAAGTAACTAATCAAAATTAAAGTATACTCATTGAATCAATGGGATTTTCATAAGTGTTTATTTACCATTCAACAGATGAGTCAACACATCTCCTTTAGTTGGGATTAGCACTCAGATTTATATCTTTGTTTTGTTTAGAACAATCTCATATTCTGTGGGAAATGATTAGAATTTATTTACATCAGTGAAATAAAATTGTATTCATGCACTGAATGCAATTCAGGAGTGCAAGCTCTAGTTTTATTTTCTTCAATACCCTTAACGATTTAGTGTCCCATCTCACTATTTTTTTTTCTTTTTTGAGATCTCCTGTGTATCTTCAGGCATTCTCCTTTCTATCTTTGGAATAAGTAAGATGTGAAGCTGTGAAAAATTATCTGCAATTCTGTGGTGTGCATTGCATTTTATTACCCATTTCAGATACAGCTATGAGGTAACACCTAATAAGGGCAAAGTGCAAATCTGTGTGGAGAATTTATATGAGCCCATATTCTTCCTCCAATAAACATACACAGGATGTAAGAAGCAAATTGGAACACTTTCCAAATGCAGTTAGGACTAGTAAGAATCCCAGAAGGGACCATTTCAAAGATTGGTTTCTGCAGTCCATAGAAATTTGTTATGGGAGTATTCTTTTTAAAAAATGCATTGCTCCCACACGTGCCCATTACTATGAAAGAGTTCTGTCTGTACAGGTTTGATTGCTGGATTTAGCTATGTCCTGCGAGACCTGCAAAATCTTGGCTTTGTACTGAAATAGCTCCTTCTGTAACGTAAGCCTATAAAGTTTCCTTTCTTCAGGGAATATCTATCTGCATATTGTCTTGATTTGAAATATTCTGTTATAGTAGTGAGCAAAACATAGAAGACTAGAGGTGAGATTAGTTTTGGCATTAAAAGCCTTAAAAAAATATAACAAAACCTCTCCTTGGAGTTAATGTTAAGCATTGAAGTAATTGTCATGGATGAACATGTTAGTTTTGGAAGATCCAAAATATTGTCCGAAAGAACCTGTCCCTAGACCTGAGCTTATCCGCATAGTTTCACTCCTGTCCAACTAAGAATGTTTCTCTTGCTGGTTGTACTCTCCAGCCAGTCAAACAGCCAGCATGATCAGTTCACAAAAGGCATGTATCCGGTCAGATTTTTCTCCCAGGAATGGTGGTACACCACCTTACAACATGGCAACATTGCTGCCGCTGTTGCTCTTTTCATTGTTGCTGTGTGTCTTCAACCTGTCTCTGACTTTCAGTCCCCAGATTTCTAGTATTGCAGTAATTTAAAACTTCAGTTGAGCATTTAGAATTACAATTTAGAGATCCAGAGAAAAAGGGCAGACAAGGAAATGCAAAAACAAGGTATTTTAAACAAAAACCAAATGCAAGAGTTCTGGGTGTGAATAGTTTTCAGGGTCTCATTCTCTTCCTCACTAGAAGTTTAGAGACTGAAAGAAAATGTGATTGGGATGGCAGTATTCTTATTGTAGACAGGGTTCTCATCCTATCCCCCATAGGTATGGTGCTGGCATAGGAAAGTAGCAAAATCAATCAGATTGATTTTAAGCAATATTTTCTCCATGGTGCTTCTGCCACACTGATGAGATTTTCCTTTTCCTTCTCTCTCCCATCACCCTGGAATACCTCTCAGCTAGCAAGAAAGTGACAAGGAGTGGAGGAGGGAAATCTTGCATCAAGCAAGGGTTCTTGAATACAGAGAAGAGTAGAGAGAAGGCAGGTTTCATTTTGAGGATGAAGGGGAATCAAGAGGTATGGATTGCCAATTGGAGGACATTATGGCACATCCCTCTGCATTGCAATTGTGGAAAGGAATCAGGAGAAATAGGATTGGTTGCTGGCAAACTGTGGAAAATATTTCTAGAAAAAACGCACACATCTTTTTTTGCCCTGCCTTTCCCTGGCTGAGTTTGTCCTGTTTTGAATCCTGAAATACTTTATCTGTACAGGAGAATTCCCACTGAGAGATGGAAGGAAATGAGGATAACAGACTGTTTGAGGGAAAGCTGAATTGTTCTGATGGAGAGGTACTGTGGATTATCTTTGCACTTTAGAAAAAGCATAGGAGAGTAGTCCTGCTTTTAGATGGCAGCAGTGTCTTTATAAAATCAACAGTCGTTATACCAAGTGCTCCCTACATGTCAAGCCTTAATCTATGTTGGTAATCAGTAGCCTTTCTAGTACAGCATAGGACATGTTTAAAAAATCGGGGCCCTTTCTGCATGTGGCGAGGGAAACGCTCCCTGCCGCTACTCACCAGCTTTTTGGCGGGTCCGTTTGGGTCTGTCCTGAGAAGGAGCAGTGCGAGCTCGTTGCTCCGCACTGCTCCAGTGTCCAAAATGACGGCTTCCGGTTGGTGGAGGCTCCCCACCAACTGCTAAAGCCTAAAACCTGCCCTCGGCAGATCTGCAGGCTTGCACTGGTGCGCACCTGCAAATCTGCACTGGAGCACGGGAATGGAGTGGCACGGAGTGGCGTGCTCTGTGCTTTCGAAAAACCCGTAAAAACAGGTTTTTAAAAAGCACACTGCGCAACCACTTCAGGTCGCTTCAGAGTGGACTGAGGTGCGGAACTTTGACAAGTAGTCCGACCCAGTCCACTCCCAAGGTGTGGACGACCTCCGTCAGAGGTCACACCACACTGTTCTACTTACCCCGTGCGGAAATGGCCCTGGAGTAAGCTGTCATGTAGATTGAGAACTAAACAACAAGGAACAGAGTCACAGAATAAGTATTCCTAATTTTTTACTAATGTATTGGATTTACCCAGTTTTCTTGGTTTTAATCAGCATTTAATACTAATCTAAGTATTGATAGCTACTTAAGTACTTGTTTTTTATTTATTGGTGTTATTGGTAAACCAATTGTACAGCAAAGGCAAAAACTCCTAGAAGAGAAATTATCTTTCATAGTATCTTTATCAGTCTTTATGATACATTTTCCATTTATTTATTTATTTATTTATTTATTTATTTATTTATTTATTTAAAGAAATGTTAGAACTTTCTAATCTGTTGCTGTGGCTACAGTTTGACTTTTACAATTTATGAGATCTTAAATCATGTCTTAAATTATCTGTCATAGGAAGATACCTTATATCCACTGACGATATTTGTTCATCTGGTATGCTACCATTATCTATTGACCGGCAGTGGCTTTCCAGGATTTTAGGCAAGGGTTCATCAATGAGGAGCATGCAACCTTACGTGGGGAACATATGGCCTTACATCTACATGGCAAACACTGGATCTTGGCAACTTCCATATGCAGAACATTTATTCCCATTAAACTCAGCTGTGTGACATCCCGTGGGAAGAAACACAATTTCAAACTTCTCACAGATGTTCCTGTGTTATTAAGTGCTTAATATATATGACTTGCATCAGTGCTGGACTGACAACTTCACTTCTAGAAATTGAATTTCTCTATGCATTTAGTACATTTAGCACTTAATTTCTCTTTGTACTGAACTATAAATTTAACTTAGGGTACAGGTGAAGAGTTTAACCCTTGATATTCAGAACATGTGGGTAAATAAGTACCTTTTTAATATAATATTTCTCTTTCAGTTTTCCAGAGCTAAATGGATGCATTCTTGCAGCAATGTGTCATTCCTAATTAAATTAACTAGTTGCTTAAAATATAATATTGTCTTAACTGGATGTGATGCAGCATCAGAATGATCTTTCATGCTCGGGGAAATTGAAAAGATCTGCTACACTAAATTAATGGGAAATAAGGAAAGTGTGGTGGCATTAAGGACTGCATGTCATATTGAGTGCCACAAAAACATGACCTCATCAAGACATTTGTTCAAAAATGAACATCTTTGAAGGACATTGTGCTTATACAGTGTAAATTCAAACATTTTGTCTCACCTCTGTATCTCTTCATAGGATGACATGCATACAGCTAAGAAGGGTCACCCTGGGATACTTGGCTTACTGTCATGGTCATAGCTTTTGGGATGACATGTTGACTTCCATGCCTGCTCAACAGAATTATAACTAACCTGTTGTATTCATTCTGTGGTGAAGTCATCATGACGTATACTACAAAAGAATGACTCTTTATTGTGGATATATTTTGATTATTTTCTGAGTTATATCCACTTTTCTTCCATCTATGCATGGGAGTGTACATGACTGCTCCTTCCCACCTGTTTCTTACAGTAAGCATTTGAGGTGAGCCAGGCTGAAAGCAAATGGCTGCTCCAAAGTCATCCATTAGATTTCATAGCTCACTGGGGACTACAAAGTGGATCTCTCAAGTCTCAGTGTATCTGAACATGACACTACACTGGCTCTCCTATATTTTGATGATGAAGGCAGCCCAAAAAGGGACTACCTCATCATAGCATAAATTCGTCCTCCACCATGACTAAAAAGAAACCAAAGCATCTTTTAATAACTCATATTAGTCCATTTCAAAAGTTCCAACATTTAATGTTATAGATTAATAACTAAATTATGTTAATGTTAATATTTATAGTAACACTGGAAAATAATTCTAGAAGTCTTTTTTTCTCATTTGTGCATAGGCCGAAACCTGCTGACTTGTTTTGAAAGAAGTTCATGTAAAGAAAATGTTCTCGTGAACTGGAACTCCCTGTATAGAATTTCAGTCTTGAGGGAATACAAATCCTTCATATACAAAGTATATAATAGACAAGCTGTCAGATTCTTAACTACAGCAGAGCAAATGGCACAGCTATAATATGTAAAAAAAAAAAAATTAAACTACTATGTACACAGGGTGAAGGCTAGCTGACTTGACACTGAACATAGAAAGGTAAATGATTGGAACTTTAATTACTTTGATCTGTCATGCCTTGTAGCTATATGTCAGCAAAGCCAACAAAATTGACATAGAACAAAGGCCATGACTGTTTCAACAACTCAACTCATTTCTAGAGTTGATTAATAAGTTTATTGAACAAAACATATGCTGAGGACTGAAGAGAAATATTCTCTGTGCAGTCTCTATCCATGGGGAACATAAAAATTCTACACAATCTTTTCTGACAAAGAACATTCCAGATCAAAATAACAAACAACAAGACCCATCTTGAAATAAACTGGTGAAAAATATGTATGTGGGTGAGATGAAGTGGAGAACATCATTCTTCACATCTGTATCTCACCCTTTAAGTAAGGTTTTTAGAGCATCAAAGATTTTCCCATTTTATTATCATAACAATCAGATTGTTGAAAGGTAGAGACTGGCCCAAGGTCACCCAACATACATCTTATCTGAACAGGGATTTGAATATAGGTCTTCCTGATCCATGTCCAACAGCTCAGTAATGAATTTGGTCTAAGCTGTACTCTTTGATGGGATACTTTGAAAATGGTATGGTTAAATGTGACACAGAAGTTGCTGGTTTTTTTTTCCTTTAGAAGAAAAGGTTGTCATGTAAGAGCTTCTAATACTAGCCACTACAAGCTTTGTAAAATGCTACTAGTAGGCACTGGCATGCAGAACTAACAATGTTTACTCAAAATTGTGAGCTTTACTACAGAGGTTCCTAATCTTAGAACTCCAGATATTGGCCATTTCTGCATGGGGTGAGAGAATCGCCCCGTGACGCCACTCACCGGACTTTTGAGCTCCCTGGTCCGGTCCACACTTCTCCGGAGCAGTGCGTGGCTGCCTCTCTGCACTGCTCCGGGGACGAAAATGGCAGCTTCCGGTTGGTCATGGGTCTCAACCAACCGCTGAAGCTCTCCAGCCTAAAGCCTGCCCCTAGCAGATCGCAGGCTTGCACCAATGCAAGCCTGTGAATCTGCATAAGGGAGCAGGCTCACAGTGGCGCGCTCCATGCTTTTGAAAGACCTGTTTTTAGCAGTCTTTCAAAGCATGCTGGACGACCACTTGGGGTTGTTCCGGAGTGGGCTGGGGTGTGGATCTACTTAAGTAGGTCTGACCCAGTTCACTCCCAGGTGCAGACGTCCTCCCTGGAGGATGCTCTGCCCAGTGTTAAAAACCCCGTGCGGAGATGGCCATTGTTACAGCAACTAATATTTGGCCATACTGGCAGGAACTCCTAGGACTCAAATTTCATAACTATGGTTCTAATACAACAACTGAACTCAAATTGGTTGCTGCCTCAGGTTTCACCCTTCTTGTTGGTATTCCTCAGACATGTTGCCCTTGAGGTATCTGCTTTGGCTCTTGCTATCATTATATTTTGTCACTTAGGGTGTTTGTGCATGGATACCCATAATGAAGAATCAGAATTCCAGGGTATAATTGATTAAAATTGTTCCATGATTCACTGCCTAAAAGAAGGTCCTCGATACAATAATTTTTACAAGGTTTTTTTAGAAGGAAAGGAGCAAGTACTGGTCTTTAATGTTAACCTACAACGCATTGCTCTAGGTAATAATTCTTACCCCCTTCCTGAGTGGTTACACTGAAAATAGTGAAACCTTCCTTTCTGTTGGTCAACCTTTTCTGAATGAGCCTCCAAGCTCAGGTCTCTGGCTAATATTACACCTATTATCCATGCCCAAAAAAGAAACCTTTCATGTATTTGCCAATAAGGCTGCATAACTTTAGTTGAGTGTATCTGAAGACCTCCAGTAGAAATCCTATCATCATGCTTTCCCACTTTGCTGCTCCAACAACCAACCTGAGGAGATCTGTCTTTATTGAAAGATGTCTCAAAACTGTTATTCCTTCATTTGAAAAGCACATAAATTCAATACATAAAGAGTGGACTAGTGAACTGGTGAGTAGACCTGGTGTTTCTTCCAAACATGTTTTGTCTTCTCTTTGTCTTGAACCTGCCTGAAACCTTCCTTACAGACAGTCAAACTTGGCAGAATATCCATAATGAGTTCACTGCTTCACTGTCGTGTAGGTGAAACCATACTTCCCTGTAATGTTGTAAGTTTTTTTTAAAAAAAAAATGGCTAGAAGAATGAGGAGGAACTTAAAACTGAACTATGCCCAGAAACAGGCTTGACAGCTAGTGGAGCTGTTATAACAGCCTTCTGTATTCAACTCTCTTACAGAAAAATATGTTGTCCTACAAAAGTTGCTGTGTGGAAAAAAAATGTTTTCCCAAGATGCTGAAGTGTGGAGCAAAAAACTACAAGACAATACACCTTTTTTCTTTTCTTTTGAGATACTTTTCTTGTCAATAATAGGCCCCATCCACCATATTTTTCTCCTGTAGGACAAATGCTCCAAGAAGTTAAGAAGGGGGCAGAGGGAGACTGTAAGGTAATTATGACAAGAAAAAAATGCTCAATGAAAAATACTTCCCTCTCCTCATGATTTCCCATTGTAGATTATAGTTACCCTTAGCTGCTTAGCAGAATTGTAAATGTGTGGGTGGGTATGTATATATGTTTGTACAAGCAGAGGGAGGGATACATTCACACAGTTGATAAAGTCATATTTAGTTTGACCCCAAGGCTACCTAATTTTTTCATATGAATCTAGATCTAAAGAAGTTGTTTTTTCTTTTGCAGGAACCATTGGCAGGAACTGCTGTGTAGTTAACCTGAGAAGGAAAGTTAATTGCTACATTAGCAGTAAAAGTTTAGTCAAAGGAACATGACTCTGACATTTTTACACTTAGTACTTGAAAACTCTAGGCAAGGAAGCCTATGCAGAAAGTATGAAGCACAGCTCAAGTTGCTGACTCAGCGGCAAGGTGCCTAAGAACCTTTGGCTTACAAGAGGAACAGGCTAAAAAGCAATAAGTCAGCCACTACTCATTATCAAGTCCAACTGACAGCCAACATTCTGTGGCAGCAATATATCCAGATGAAGAAGGATTGATGTGTAGGTCTTGGAAGTGAACTAGTTAGCAATGATACACTGCTTCAAATTAATCAATTAAATAATTACTGTAAGAACAAATGTATAACTAAACTACATTAAGAGTGCAACTTAACAAGGTGTACCTTCATTCCTTTTTGCACATCCTCACCTGCCCCCATCATGTGTGTTTCTGGAAACCGCGCTTTCTTTGCATTGAAAATCTGGGAGGGAAAGCTGCCCCAAAACACATTTTTCACACACACGCAAAATATAGCATCTATGTAATCAGGTATATGTGTGTGCACAAAAACCCAGCAATTGTTCATAAAACAAACAACCCCCCCACATGTGGCTGCCTGGAAACAGTGTCTCTTCAATAAAACCCCACAACGGTCATGCAAAAAGAGGGAAAAAAGCAACCCTATGCAGGACCCCTGCAAATGTGGAAAAATTGCAATATCAAAATGTGTGAATGTCTGTGGGAAGGGGCTCAAGACATGGTAGGGAAAGCAGACACCCGGAGTCAAAACCAGGTCAGGGAAAGGGGGTGGGTTAGCTTGCTGGCCATATACATCCTCTGTCACACCCATCTCCTTCCTTGGATGTTGGCGGGGGGGGCACTGAGGAAGGTTTTGTGGACCTGAGAAATCAGGCTGCAAACTGTCCTTAGCTGGACAGGCAGCAGCTGGTGGTGGTGGAGGAGGACCAGAGGTGGGTTTTTAAAGGGCTGTGGTAGCCTCATCAGAGTTGCCAAGGGGGAAGGTTTTCCTGGAAAAAAAGCACTTGAGGTAATGATTGGGAGAGGCTGAAGAAACTCACAAATAGTCAAATCCATGAAAGTGAAACTTGCAAATGTGGAAGGCTGGCTGTATTTTTATATTTCCTTCCTTTCACCACTCTCTCTTATATGTAAGGTGTGCTATTGTTTATATTGCATGAATAACTTGCCCAGTTTGGTCATGAGAAGCAACAACTGGAACAGGAGGTTTCTATAAGTTCATGCAAAAATAAAACCAGTTAGACTTAACAGTGCTGCCACATTTCTTTCTTTCCCCCTCTTCCTTCCTCCTTTTAAAGCTTTTCTTATTTTACCTGAAATTAGAGATGATGAAGAAAATCAGAATGGAATGTGCTTGGGGTCAGATTTCAAAGTTCCAGCAAAACTGAAGTCATGTAGGACTGGACAGAGGGTTGCCCATGGAATCTGTGGTCAGGCATAGTCATTCGTAAGTCAAGCATGGCCATCCCACATGCATTTCAACAAGTCAAGTGCTCTCATCTACTCTGTCATTTGCAGAACATGTTTTCCATATTTTAATTCACACTAGCTGATTTTGGACAGAAAATATTATGCAAAATAGTATCCATTTTTTTCATGGCACACTAATATGAAGCCATTTATACACAATATATACACAAACACATGTTCCTGTTCTTTTCTTTTTTTATTTGCATCTCTCTCATTATCATCTTCAAAAAGAGTGGGTCCTTTCTACCTGACCACATATTTTGTTGAGCTAAGGAAAGGTGGCAACAGTGCTGCAATACTACCTCACTGAATAGGGAAACTCTGGTATCAGATGACACCAGCATTTCTAGCCAGGTGGATGGATTTCTTAGTCAATACTTATGCAGAAAATTGTGTAAATTCTTCTGCAGATTGTATAGCACTCTTTAAATATCCATAGCTTGGTGCAAAGGAAAGAGATTGTACTCCTGGCCAGCTAAATGAGATTAAAAAGTCTCTCATCCACCTCATTTCTATTGAGGTAACTTATCCTGTCTCTGCTTTCCATCTGTTTTCCACTTAACCACTTTCTGGGCCAAGTATGGGGCATACACATATTAACGTAGTGGTAAATTCAGAAAAGAAGGGTCTTTGATAATTACAATCTTATTCTATTGGATGTTACTTTTATTTATTACAGCTTCCAGCATCTGCCAGCCAGCCAGCATAGTCCAAAACAGTAACTTTTCCAAGGTCTGAAACTGAAGTCAGTTCTATTGAGTTAAATGGAGTTTCCGTCTAGGAAAACACATATATCACACTAAATTAAGTTCCACTTTTATTTTTAAGTATTCACGTATCGAATTTTACTGTATGGGCATAGCTTTGAAGCCTAAATGCACTCTCAGACACATCTACTCAGAAGTAGCATTGGGATTTTGAAGTCAGTAGTGCTTACTCCTGAAGATTGAAGCATACAATTTCACTAAAAGCCTATGTCCGCTTTGCTGAGAGAAAGGTTTATGCAGCATTGTGAGGCATGCCAGCTGCTTGTTCCTGAGTAATCTTAAGTAGGATATTGTGCCATACAACTGTGAGAAAAGCTGATCAATCCATACAAATCATAAGGAGATAGATTGTGAACACCCTTCCAAGCTCATCTTCTAGTGACTCTCCAAATCCTTCTCCCATTACTGCCATTCCACTATATTTATTATATCCCAGCCCATATATCAACCTAAACGCAAGTAACCCAGCCCTCTTCTTCTTGCTTACTTCCTATAGGAAAGACAGCAACAGGTAGTGCCTCTCTTCAACATAGTCTCTCTTCTTCCCTAACTTTACCACTGAAGGAGGAAAGGGTGGTGGTGTGCATCAGTTCCTCTATGGTTTTGCAAAGGTACAATAGTGACGCTTCAGGTCTGGTGGTATGAGAGGGAGGAAGAAAGCCAAAGGCCAGCTAAAATGGGACTGTGTTACAGAACAGGCCACTCAGAAACAGGTTAGTGATCAGGCCCACTAGCCAAGGCCAACCACTGAGAAGAACCTCCAAAGACCATCTTGGGTTTTTGTGCATGTTTACACATGTGCACACACCAACTCCACATCTCCTCTAATGGTCTATCTCCATTTGGTCCTGCCAGAATTTGATATCCAACACACTTTTGGGGGGTCACAAAAGGTGAAAGAGTGAGAAACAAAGTAGCATCTGTTAATGGAAAAGGAGGGTGTCAGCTCTGATTTAATCCCCACAAATACTACTGAGCCACTTTCTGATAAAATCCAGCTGCACCACAGGAAGGTTGTGGAGGGAAGGCTCTTGTTCCTTCATTCATTCATAAAAGGAACTTGAAGGTGGAAGACAGCAGCATCGACCAGTTCCTCATCCCAAGGTGTGATAATGGGGATTCCCATTATCCAGGCAAAATTGCTGAGGGGAGATAGTTCTCTCTCCAGGTAGACAAGAGGTTAATGAGGTGCTGGGTTTAGGTTACATTTTATTGGGGGGTCAGCATCACAGAGGACACCAGCAGTAACAAGAGACAATTGCTCAATCAAGGGGAGAAAGGTGAGAACCTTTGAGATGCTTTGGTTAAGAAGTTTTTAAAAGCCTCAGGGGACCATCAGGCAGAGAGAAGAACAAAGCGACTTGGGAGGGTCGGTGGTAGGTTGGCAGTGGCACAATCTCCCAGCTCCTCCTTCTTCCTCCTCAGACCATCTCAGCAGCTGGATCAACATGCGAGTAGATCTTTTAGCTAGTAGCATTAGGATTTTCTGTTTCTGCGGTTTCTGTTTCAGCTCTGGCTGAAATGATGTAACTATCCATAACTTATAATTCCTATAAGAAGCCTTCATGTTATTACATTGGTGATACCTTTTGTTGTAACGTTGCCTGTCTTTAGAATAAAACATCTTTCCTAATAACTCTCTTTGTGCACTCTCTCTCCTTCATGTGCTTTTGCCAGTTATGCTCACAGATTGAATTCCTCTCTCCCAGAGAGGAGGAAGGGGGCTCTAGGTTTAGAGAGTCTTTTTCCCCAGTAGGACACAGGCATCCTAGTATGTCGCAGGAACAAGGTTTTAATGCAGTAGGTGGTTGCAGCAATTTTTGATCCAAGGACAAAGTGAGTTCCCATTTCCTACTCAAGGGCAGAAGTCAGCCTAGGGTGGGGGAAGAGCCTCCCTTTTTTCCATAACACCTGGTACCCTTCTTCCTCCAGTAACTTTAGGACCCCCCTCAATGCATTTTGAATGTGGGTGGTAGCTAAAGCAAAAGCACTAGCAGCCATGGTGATTACACTTCCTCTAGTGAGACAGGAATTTGGTTGGGATGTGGCCCCCCCCCCCCCAAAAAAGGGGGACTATTTATAACACCTTGGCAAAACTACCAGGGCTATAACTCCATGTGAATACG